>LMYD01000025.1:0-12273 GCA_001630595.1 Pseudogymnoascus sp. BL308 | reverse complement strand
AAGCTCTAGTACCTAGTAAGCTTCTATAGCCACGTCCTAACGGGCTATGAGATTAACTAGAAGATTCATAATAAGGAGCTATTTGTAATCGTGAAGGCCTTTGTAAAATGAAGACCTAAATTAGCCTTAGTAACCTAGTGGGTAGACGTTTATATAGACTACTACTCGCTTAAATACTTCATGTTAACAAAGGTTCTTACTACAAAATAAGTGTAGTAGATGGAACTCCTATCTAACTTTAATTTCCACATTACGTATACTATAGAGAAGAATAACTAGAAGGTGGATATCCTAAGCTAGAGAGACTAGGACCTTGTACTACAACAGAAAATCAAGTTAGATAGTCGTGTAAGGGTACTACTTAGCCTAGCCCGCCTACACCCTCATATTAGTGCTAAGTTAGCTAATAACTATGTAGCGTCCATTAATGCTATAGATACACTAACGGTAGCAATGCCCTTTAACCTAATCAAAGTGCTATGCGCTAACAATAAGAGTTCATTTACTAATACTCGTAATAGGCAACCCTTACCTAACGGTTACGCCTTAACTAATCAACTTCTCCTATACTAGGATTGATTATGTGTAAACCGTTATATGAAGTTGTACACGAAACTCATCTAAGAGGCACATGACTAAGTGTCGACCACGCATCTAAGCGGTAGGAAGACCTATTAATTACTCGCCCTAAAGTATCATTAGACTAACATGGAAGTGAACTACTTATAGTATGTGCATAACTACGTGACATACTACCTTATGCACACTAATGTCATAAAGTAGTAAGGCTTCCTACACCCCCTACTAGTACCTAATTACCCTATACAACACCTTACGATGGACTTTAAGGAGTTCCTAGTTAACAAGCATAAGTATGACAGCATCTTAGTGTTCATGAACTACCTTAGTAAGACCTCTATGACCATACCATACCATAAGACTATAGACGCATGGTAAATGACGTAACTGTTCATTAAATGAATCTACTAATTTAGGCATACCCTAGTGTTAATTATTAGTAACTACAGACTCTAATTCATGTCATCCTTCTAGCACGAGTTCTACTAGATCATTAGCGTTAAGATTAAGCTGTCTATGGCTTACTATAAGTAGACTAATAACTAGACGGAGATCATGAATCGTTATATTAATTAGAGACTACGTCCGTTTATATCCTACTACTAGGACAATTAGAGCAAGCTAATTCCTATTATAAACTAGGTTTAGATGACACTCCCTCACGCCTTAATTAGTATAACACCCTACTAACTTAAGTATAGAACGGATCCCTATACGAGTTAGGATTAGAATGCCTTAAAGGGAAATACTCCCTAGGAAACCCTTAACTAAGGAGAAGCTAGAGTAGTAGTAGACTAAATGCACGTTACCTAGACCTTAGCTAAGGGTAATATGGCGAAAACCTAAGAAGATATGTCTAAGTACACTAACTAGCAATAACGAGCTATTAATTAGAGCGTAGGGAATAAGGTTTACCTCTTAGCAAAGAATCTTAAGAACATCTACCTAAGCTATAAGTTAGAACGGTAGTAGTCTAGACCATATATGATGTTAAAACTAGTTAGTTATGCATTTTAATTACAACTACCTATGGGTTCTTACATACATGATGTATTCTTACTAGACGTACTCATTAAGGCACTAACTAACCCCCTACCTAGTTAAGCACTACTAGAGCCTAGTAGTAAAGTCATTAATAGCATAAAGGAATGGTAAGTTAATAAGATCCTTGCTATAAGACTTTGCTACTGTTAATTATAGTACTAGGTAAGCTAGATAGGATTTAACCTAGACCTAGAGTAGTATCCCGTAGCAAATTTCGAGAACTCTCCTCTTAAGCTTTAAGAGTTTCACGTAGAATATCTAAACTTACTAGGGCTACTAAAGGACCTACCTAGATGAATTATAGCATGAGAGACGGGCGAGCTAAGCTATAATTACAAGAGGAACAAAGAAGTAGGAAAAATAGCGTTGTTACTACCTATAACATTAAACTAAGCACTCTTTAAGCTAGGGCACACTTAGAGCTATAGTCCTTATAAAGGACACCCTTCCTAAACGTCTTACTAGCGTTATAACAAGCAGCTACTACCATAAGAGACGAAGGGTTAAAGCGACCTCACGCGAAAGACTACCCCTAAGTTCCCTCTAGCATAGAGCTTAATTACCCTAAGGGCATAGCGAAACTACCTACCGTCTCCTCCTCATCCTTCCCCTCATCCTCTCCTACTCTCTTCCTCTTCACCCTATGAGGCCTAGCAACTATAGCTACTACTAATTCTACTCCCTCCTTTATAGCCTTCTTTACGCCCTCTAGTAAGGAGGACGTAGAGGAGTCCTACCCCTCGTAAAGTAACGCCATATCCTTCTTTATAGCTAGAACGGCCTAGCGGACGCACTACACCACGTTAGCTCTAGAATAAGGGAAGAATGTAACGGGAATACTTACATGAAGACTGTCCTTAACGGAGAGGTAAAGGGTGACGCCCTCTAAGTAGGCTAAAGCCTTAGCTAGAGTCTAAAACTTTAGCATAGTAGCGCTAGTAATGTTAGTAACGCAAGCTGCCTCTTTAGTAGTAGAGATAACGTTAGTAGGGACGAGGGGGGACGTGAACTTAACGTTAACAATAGCCTAGTATTCTAGGCCTAGGAACTAAGCTAGCTATCCCTAGAAGTTAGCCATAGAAACTAAAACAGCTAGGACGCGAGCTGTCTAGAAACTCACTAGAATACACTAGCCCTTCTATGACACGTAGTAGCTACACTTTAAGCTCTTAGAGCTCTACACGTAATCATGAGTAGGTTTCCTCACCTCTAGAGACGCCTTGTAGCGTAAGTAGTGCATGCATAAGGCGTAGTACGCCTTAGGAAGGGTAGTAGGAGGGACGGGAATTAGCATCGTTACGGAATTATACTATAAAACCGTTAGCTAAGCCTAAAAAAAGTATCACCTACGTAATAGTGTGCTGTTGTTACCTACTCGTTCGTTTAGTTTAATTGTTTCTATTAATTAGTTAGTAAACATATAATACACGAACGGGAGAGGGCACTTACTAGTCTTAGGGAGAGGGTTCTTAATCGTTATTATGAAGAAAATATCATTAGAACCTTAGACGAAATATTAGCTTGTTATGGCAACTACTTACAATAATGAATCTCTAAGATAGATTAGCGCGCGCATAGTAACTAAGAAATCTATGACGCCTAATTACACGCCTACATACCTTCTAGCATGAATTTAGACCCCTTAAATATTCTTTGTTGTTTACAAAGAATCATTCCCTAACTACCTTACAGATGCATTTAGTAGTATCACTTAACGACAAAAAGAAGTATGCGTAAACGTGAACTACATACTTTGTAAGGATGCCTCCTTACACGGAGTAGACCCAGACCCCTAAGGCAATGCGTTGCAACATAGTATGGTTGTAGGTAAGAGTTGAGAGTTGGGGTGGTTCCGTGCAACAGGCAGGAGTAGTTTAGAGGACACGCTAAGGCTTAGCTAGGTCGTAGCTAAGTCGGACCTCATTTGGGTACATAAGGGGTTGGAAGCCATAAGCTCCCCCTTCATCTTTTTTGTATCCTTCGTAGTAGACCTATAGGATTGCACCGACTCATATCCGACTCGCACTCCCATATGCCACTTCTTGTGATACAGTGCCCTATGTCCTTACATTATACAAAAAAGATCACGCCTACTAGGGACGGCCGTTCTTAAATAATATCCTACAACTAGAACGACTTAGGAGAACTACCGTCACACCACCGACTACGACTTAGTGCTAATTTAGAGTAGAGACCTAACGAATTCAAATAGCTGTGATTCCTAAGATCTCACGGACAGCTAGTGGATTAGGGTTTAATCCTATAGAGCAAGCTAGTAAAGTCGCTAACGCGTTAGCGCTAATTAGGATACGAGATCCTTAAGAACCCCCTTAGCGTAGAGGCAATTGCAAACAAGAGTGCTGATAGCCACGAGCTACTAGAAAGTTAGACTCTTTAGTATCAACCGCGACTCGATACGCCCCTAACTCATAGATGTCGCGCAAGGTAACATAGAACCTACCACCTAACAACGACGGTCTACCTAATCGGATGAACACTAGGCAACAGACCTCCTAAGGCACTGCCGCGGACACAACCGCAGGTCCCTCTAATGAGGCCCTAGATCACATGGCTAACCTTGAGAGAGAGATGCAAGAACTTAAGGCATTAATCAACACCCTCGTGGCTAGCTAGACTAGAACACCGTCTACACTGCCACCGGCAGCAGACACTCCTATAGGCACCGTCGAAGCTAACGACTACAGTAAGGAAGACGAACAGCTAGCGCTACTACCGCGAAGCACGCCTAGTATCGTTCGACTTCCCCGAGCCATAGCGACACGCTCACCATCAATCCTAATTCTACCCTAACAAGACACCGAGATACCCTAATCTCGCCACAAGAAATCAACTATGTCGGAAAGAATCACTTCATTAAGCGACGGCGTCAAACACACCTTCCTACAATGGAGCGCTTTAATACGGGACCGACTCGTGGTCAACGAGGATCACTACCCTACTAACGTGTCACGCTAAGCGCTAATATGGAGCACCACGACTAGCACTGCGAAAAAATACCTAGAACCCTAATACCTATCCGAGGTGCATGCGTTTAGAGATGCGCACGAGATGATGGACCTATTAGGATCATATTACCTTACGGGTAACGAGACCGAGCAGGCCTAGAACGAGTTCGACGACATGCAAATGAGGGATAAGGGCCACTCTAACGAGTCCTTCTCTGAGTTCAAAGCTCGCTTCTAAAGCACAGCCATTACTAGACAAGTAATCTAGTCGGAATGGTTCTAATATATGTAGAACAAGCTCACGCCACAATTCCGCAGCCGCGTAGCCGTTATTAAGAATTAATGGAACGGTGACTACCACCTTATGGTACGAGAGCTCACCGCATTCGATTAGGAACGCCGCTAGAACAACGAGTTGAGCTACTAGTTCACAGTGCTAGGAAAGCCTACGGCAACGGTAGCGGCTAAGCCTAGCTCATCTAGGTTCACACTAGTGACGACGACGTTAAGACTAGCCTAACTAACCACTGCCCCCATCCTTCCTCTAGTCTAAAGAACCTAGTTCTTTAGCGCTCCTAAGCTAGACATTACAAGGAGACCCTAGGCAGCTGCCCTAGCTGCTACTAGGAACTGCTTCAAATGTAGCAAGGCGGGCCACTTCTAAGATAAGTGCTCCCTTAACGCCTTAGTAAAAGAAATCGACTAGGAAGACCCTAAGACTAAGGAATCCTAGGAAGAAGCCGTGGAACTTTAATCGGACGCCTCCCTAGAGGAAAACGACGAGGTCTAGGGAAAGGCTCCTTCCTAGGCCTACGCAAATGTAATCTGCGAGATCTCGACCTACAAGAACTTCTAGGCAGAACCTAGTTCTTAGTCGACACGACACTAAGTCTTAACGGACTTGGTGTGCAAACGAAAGCTCTCGCTAACATAGGAGCAAACGGTTACCTCGTCATTAATAAGCCCTTCGCGCTACGACTGTCGAAGGCGCTTTAGAGCCTAATACGGAAACTACCCTACTCTATACTAATACGCGGCTTCCACTAGAAGATCCAAAGCCACGTATCCGAGTATATTTAGTTGCACTTAACAGTCGATGGGCGCTAAATATATAACTGCCCTTTTGTGCTCCTAGACCTTAGAGCGCAAGATGTAATAATTGGGAAGAAGCTTTTTAGCCGCTTCCGAATACTACTTAACTCTGCGAAGAGCCGTCTAGTATGGACAAAGGAGTATCCGCTAACTCCTAGCTAGGCGAAGGAATTAACCCTTCCCTACAACTCGCGCGAAACGTCCATTCGACATCTAGCACACTAGTCTAATGCAAATCGTAGGGATGCCGCAATCCACCACGAAGACAGACGCCGCGTAGGTAGACGCTCGACGGAAATGAAAGTGATAACTTCGGACTACGAAGAGATCACCAACCCTACCCTAAGCGCACCTCTAGTCACAGAGGTGCCCTAGCGACTACTAGCGAAGCCAGCACCTAGCTTCACGCTAGTATAGATATGTGAGATCGGTGCCAATGCCTTCCACCACGAGATGATGTAGAGCGACGCCAAGTTCTTCTAGACTAGTATATACGAGATTGATTAGATCATACGAGAGAAAGAATCAGAAGAGGATGACGAAACGATATCACTCATTCAGGAGAAGCTCCTAGGTATACACCAACCATACACCGATGTATTCTCTAAGTTAGAATCTAATAAGATCCCGCCCCACTAAATATATGATCATAAGATCTAGCTTAAAGCGCCGTTACCTAACGCATTCTCACCCCTCTACTAGCAAGGCACCGAAGAGCTTAAGGCTACGAAGCAATACTTATTAGAGAACCTCGAGAAGGGCTTCATCGTCAATAGCAATAGCCCCTTTGCGTCTCCTATACTCTTCGTTAAGAAAGCGGACGGCAAATTAAGGTTCTACATCGACTACTGCAAGCTAAACGGCCTCACTCGTAACGATCCGTACCTAATACCCTGCATCAACGAACTACTCGGCTGGGTGTCGAAAGCGAAGATCTTCACGAAACTCAATATTCAACAAGCCTTTCACCGCATACGAATGCACCCTGACTCTAAAGAGTATACTACCTTCAGGACTCGTTATGGGTCATACAAGTGCAAAGTGCTGCCGTTTAGACTAACCAACGGCCCTACAACGTACTAGCGTTACATGAACGACGTTCTCATGCAATACCTAGATGATTTCTGTACTACCTACCTAGATGACATATTAATATATTCCGAAGACCCTACGGAACACATTAGGCATGTACACAAAGTCCTCTAACGACTACGTGAAGCCGGCCTCCAAGCTAACATCAAGAAATGCGAGTTCAATGTTACCCGTACAAAGTACTTAGGCTACATACTAACCACTTCTAGAGTCGAAGCGGACCCTAAGAAGATCGAACCACTTAGAAACTAGATTAGACCGACCACCGTTACTAGTGTAAAGTCCTACCTAGGTTTCTGTGGCTTCTACCGCTAATTCATACGCAATTTCGGGAAGATAGCTAAGCCCCTAACTACTATCACTAGCCCCTCGGAACCGTTCCTATGAACCGAGGGATGTGAGAACGCTTTTGAAGAATTACGGCAGTAGCTGTTGGCCGTGCAAGCCTTGCACTACTTCGACCCCGAACTGCCTACGAAGATCAAGACAGACTCTTTAGATGGAGTAGTCGCTAGCGTGCTTTCACAAGAGCACCCGGACAAGCTATGGTACCTAGTGAGCTTCTATAGCCACGTCCTCACTAGCCACGAGATTAACTAGGAGATCCACGACAAGGAACTGTTCGTGATCGTGAAAGCCTTCGTAAAGTAGAGACCTAAGCTAGCATCAGTAACCTAGCGAGTAGACGTCTATACGGACTACCGCTCGCTTAAGTACTTTATGTTAACGAAGGTTCTCACTGCGAAACAGGTGTAGTAGATGGAACTCCTATCTAACTTTAACTTCTACATTACGTATACTACAGGAAAGAATAACTAGAAGGCGGATATCCTAAGCCGAAGAGACTAAGATCTCGTACTACAACAGAAAGTCAAGATTAATAGTCGTGCGAGGGTGCTACTTAGCCTAGCCCACCTACACCCCCGTATTAATGCTAAGTTAGCTAACAACTACGTGGCTTCGATTAACGCCATGGACACTCTAACGGCAGCAATGCCCTTTGATCTAATAGAGGCGCTATGCGCTAACAATAGGAAGTCGTTCACTAATACTCGTAATAAGCGACCCCTACCCAACGGGTTTGCCCTAACCAATCAACTTCTCCTATATAGGGGCCGCCTATGTATAAACCGCCACACGGAGCTATGTACGAAACTCATCTAGGAGGCGCACGATTAAGTGTCGACCGCGCACCTAAGCGGCAGGAAGACCTACTAATTGCTCGCCCTAAAGTATCATTGAGTTGGCATGGAAGCGGACTGCTTATGGTATGTGCGTAACTGCACGGCATGCCGCCTTACACACACTAATGTCACGAAGTAGCAAGGCTTCCTACACCCCTTACTAGTACCCGATTACCCTATGCAACACCTTACGATGGACTTTAAGGAGTTCCTAGTTAACAAGCATGAGTATGACAGCATCTTGGTGTTCATAGACTACCTCAGTAAGACCTCCGTGACCATACCATACCATAAGACTACGGACGCACGGCAAATGGCGCAACTGTTCATTAAATGGATCTACTAATTCAGGCATACCCTAGTGTCAATTATTAGCGACTGCGGACCCTAATTCGTGTCATCCTTCTAGCAAGAGTTTTGCTAGATTATTAGCGTGAAGATTAAGCTATCCACGGCATACCACAAGCAGACTAATAGACAGACGGAAATCATAAATCAATATATTAATCAGAGGCTACGTCCGTTCGTATCCTACTACTAGGACAATTGGAGCGAGCTGATCCCTATCATGGACTAGGTCTAGATGACACTCCCTCACGCCTCGATCGGTATGACACCCTACTAACTCAAGTACGGAACGGATCCCCGTACGAGCTAGGATTAGAATACCCCGAAGGGGAATACTCCCCGAGAAACCCTCAACCAGGGAGAAGCTAGAGTAGTGGCGGACTGAATGCACGCCGCCTAGACCCTAGCTAAGGGTAATATGGCGAAAACCCAAGAAGACATGTCTAAGTACGCTAACTAGCGCTAACGAGCTGTCGACTAGAGCGTAGGGGACAAGGTTTACCTCTTAGCAAAGAATCTCAAGAACACTTGCCCTAGCCGCAAGCTAGGACAGTAGTAGACTAGACCCTTTACGGTGTTAGAACAAGTTAGTCACGCATTTCGATTACAACTGCCTACGGGTTCTCACATACATAATGTGTTCTCACTAGACGTACTCATTAAGGCGCCGTCTAACCCCTTACCTAGTTAGGTACCGCTAGAACCTAGCAGCAAAGTCATTGATGGCGTGGAGGAATGACAAGTCAATAAGATCCTCGCCGTAAGTCTCCGCTACCGTCAACTACAGTACTAGGTGAGCTAGGTGAGATTCGACCCTGACCTAGAATGGTATCCTGCAGCAAATTTCGAGAACTCTCCGCTTAAGCTTCAAGAGTTTCACGCGGAATATCTAAACCTACCGGGTCCGCCAAAGGACCTACCTAGATGGATTACGGCCTAGGAGACGGGCGAGCTAAGCTACGATCACGAGAGGAACAAGGAAGCAGGAAAAATAGTGTCGTTGCTACCTACGACACTAAACTAAGCACCCTCTAAGCCAGGGCACTCCTAGAACCGTAGTCCTTGTAGAAGCCACCCTTCCTAAACGTCTCACTAGCGTCGCAACAAGCAGCTACCACCATGAGAGACGAAGGGTCGAAGTGACCCCACGCGAAAGACCACGCCTAAGTTCCCTCTAACGCAGGGCCTAAGTGGTAAGGGGATTCCCATTACCACCCTCGTCCTCGCTCCCCTCCCTAGTATCATCCGGCCCCCTCTTCCTCTTATTCCTCCCGCTACGCGGGCCTGCTAGCACTAACCCTAGCCCCTTTACCGCCTCCTCCACCTTCTCTACCGCCAGCCCAACCTTTAACAAGGTTAGGTCCACTGCCCCTAGTAAGGAGGCGGCAGTGTCCTGCCCTAAGAGGAGCTTTCCCGTATCCTCCTTCACCCCCTCTACTGCCACGGCAATGTGCTACCTAGGGGTTAGACCTAGAACGAGAACAAACAAGAACGGAGAGAGAGACTTACCTCAAGCGCAGCCACAGAGGCTAGACCCTAATAGTACAGGGCCCCCTAGTAGCCGTTAGCCACCTTTAGCATATGGGTAGCAGACACGTTCACCACGCGCACTAGATCCGCATATGCTACGGTGACCGTCGCGGCCACTAGGGGGGTTGCCGTCACGGCAGTACAGACGACACCGTACTACTTCTTAACGAAGACAGGGACCTATCCCTAAGAAACATGTTAGCGGCGTGGTTCGCTAAGCTCAGAAACCACACGGGAACTCACCGGCACACATAGTGCCTTCTGCTTAGTACACCAAGCACACTTGGAGCTACTAGGCTTTTCAGCCTAGTCGCAAACGTAGGCCGTAGCCCTAGGAGAATCCTTCGCGCGTTAGCACGCGCATCGCATGCATAGCACACGGAACGCCTCTAGGAGGGCGCTAGTCGGGAGGAGTATATCTGCGTCCGTAGGCAGAGGGGCAGGCAGAGGTGTAGGCGGGAGCGCTATAGTTAGAACGGTAGTCATATCGATTTCTATCAAACCATCAGCCAAGCCTAAAAAGTATCACCTGTGCACTAGAGCGCTAGCATCACCTACCTAATCGTTGGATTATGATTGCTTCTACAAAATAATCAGTTAGTATACAATATTCACATAGGAAGGAGGGGCCACGTACTAGTCTCGGGAGGGGGGTTCGTGAGCGTTGTTATGAGAGAAGACGTTTCGAAGAAGTAGGCGGAATCGGTTGCTTCATAACAACGGCTTACAACAATGAATCTCTAAGAGGGCTTAGTGCGCGCATAGTAACTCAGAAATCCGTAACGCTAACTAACACGACTACACACTATACGGTAGGGTTCTAGACCCCTAAAATATTCTTTATTGTTCACAAAGAATCGTTCCCCGACTACCCTCACGTACGCATTTAGCGATATAAGGCGATTATAAAGAAACTGTATGTAAGAATGCAAACCGCATACTTCCTAGTGACCATACGGGACTTCATGCGCTTTAAGGACAAAGCACCTTCTTAAGGGGGGGGGTAATGTAAGGATGCCTCCTTACACGGAGTAGACCTAGACCCCTAAGGCAATGCGTTGCGACATAGTATGGTTGTAGGTAAGAGTTAAGAGTTAGGGTAGTTCCGTGTAACAGGCAGGAGTAGTTTAGAGGACACGCTAAGGCTTAGCCGGGTCGTAGCTGAGTCAGACCCCATTCGGGTACATAAGGGGTTAGAAGCCATAAGCTCCCCCTTCATCTTTTTTGTATCCTTCGTAGTAGACCTATAGGATTACACCGACTCATATCCGACTCGCACTCCCATATGCCACTTCTCGTGATACGGTGCCCTGTGTCCTTACAACTACCTACTACTACACTACCACCTTACATAATGACCCTTATTTAATTACAATTAAATCCTTATGCCTCGTACATGTATGAGAGTTATAGCTCATAATACTACATAAGCCATAGCACTTCTATTAGCCCCTTAAGCCTACCTGCTAACTACTCTTACTTACTACCTCCATATAGATTTAAGCATTAACCTTAGTACTCTAAAGGATATCCTCTACATCTCATATAGAGAGACTACTCCCTTACATTATACGCCTCTTACGCTTCCTCTCCCTCCTCTTTTTCTGTTCATTTGCTACTTATAGAGCTTTAACTTCTGCCTTTAGTAGAACAGTAGAATGTATCATCATTTCTACCCCTTTAATAAGGTAGCTAATAGCATCATTAATTAAGGTAGAAGAGCTATTCTAATGTCATACGATGTAGTTCTTAATGTGCTCTGTTTGAAAGTTAAGCTCCCTTATAGTTTAAGGAGTCTTTGAAGTCTAACTGTTACTCTTAACTATTAGAGGAGTTAGAGTTCTTAAGTGTAGATTTAAGTAAGAGAGGACATTCTATAGCTCGTACAGAACTAGTCCTATAGCATAGAATCTGCTCTTAATGTTCTACTCTATAAATGTAACTTTAAATGCTTCTTTAAATGTAGAGAGAAACTCAAGCTTTATGATGTAGTTTAGCTAGTTCCGTACGAAGGTTTTAATCTACTTTCCGTACGAAAGCTTTAGTAGTGCAAAGTAACTTACATTAAGAGGCTAAAGAATGTATAACGAGTATAGTAGCATATAGAGGGTAATTATCTTCTATTTTATATAGTAGTGTTGAAATTAAGTAGAGAGGTAGCTCTTATGTCCGTTAAGAATAAGAAGGCAATAGGTGCTAATCGTACGAGCATTTGTATGCTAATTGAAGTGCTAAATCCACTCGTACCTAATTGAATTTAAAGTCTACTCATTCTTACTTAGTGTAATTACCTAATCGTCTAGTAATCCTAAGTTCTTGTACTAAGTAGAGAGGTGATTCTACGCCTTAAAAATGATAAACGGCAGGAGTGCTCATCTATACGAATTAACACCTTAAATAATTAACACTTACTCTCTATTTCTAGGCTATATAGTCTT
>LMYD01000247.1:0-48959 GCA_001630595.1 Pseudogymnoascus sp. BL308 | reverse complement strand
TTGGTAGGCGTTTACGTGGCCATCTGGCAAGAGACCGTTGGGGAAGAGGGATAGGAGGACGAATTCGGGGAGTGTTAAGAGTTCGTCTCTTGATAGGGTGAAGCGCGTGCCCCTGCATCTGTTAGCTAGCCGCCCTGACCAAAGTCCGTGAACAAAACCTACCGAAGGTCCATAGTGATATTCTCATCAGCACCGACATCTGCCACACGTTAGCCTCCTTGTCAATCCCCTCACGACAACCGACAAACTCACCTCCAAGCGTATTTATCGGCGGCGGACCACCCTGCTGCACCTGAGTAAGAATACTCGCAACTCCTCCCGCGGCCGCCATCACGTAGTTGAACGAGAGTAACGGGCTCGACCCTTCCGTGTATGCAGGCGGAGGCTCCTCGTCGTCCTTCTTGCACGATTCCCCCTTGGTATCCTGCGGTAGCGCGGCCTTTGTCTGCGCAACGGTGTCGTTGAGGCGCTCAGGGGTATCAGGCGGTGCGTATGCCGGTACCGAAGCTGAGCTCGCTGCAGAGGAGAATGTTACCTCGTCTGCGGCGCCAGTGTGGGGTGGGGTGGGCGAGTAGTAGTGACTGTCGTCGAGCTGGGAGAACGGCGGTGGCTTGCGAGAACAGGATCCGGGCGAGGATGAGGCTCCTGGCTCTGACTGGTGCTGCGGGTACTGCGGCGGCGGCGACGGGGCGCGCTCAATTCGGTCCTGCTCCTCCTCGGGCTTGTTCGGCGAGTGGCACTGCGCGCGGTGGCCGTGGCCGATGGGAACGGGCTGGCCGGCGCGGGCGTCGGGCGTGTCTGACAACGTCGTGGCCGATGGGGCGGAGATGGGGGTTAGAGTCGTGCAGTTGAGCCTCGCGGCGGGTTTTGGAGGGTGGGATGTTGCGTGGGTAGACGATATCGCTGGAGCTGAGGCGCGAAAATCTATACCAACGGGGTATCAAATGGGTATATATCCAGGTGTTCTGACGGGGTTGGGGGTGGTGGTGTTATTGTGTAGTTGTAGCTCCTCGCTCTCTCCTATCGCTTGCCTCGCTTGTTGTTGATATGGGCTGGGGCTTGCTTGGCCAATGTGGGACCCCTGCCACTTGTAGCCGCCGTCATGGAAAGTCTATCGGAGCTTGTGCGGAGGTCGCGTCACTAAACTACTTTCTAACACCTCACCTATCATAAATTCAATAGCCATCACATTATAGGGGTCACCACAAAATCATTGAATCACAGATCCACTTTTTCACTTTTAATCATGGGAAGTTGCAAAATTACCCAAAACGGACCCCAATCATACTATACATATGTACTATCCGCTATTTATAGACTGCCAGGTAGGTTGAAACCTCGAATTATCAGGCAGAATCTGCAAAGGATGCGGGAAATATAAAAGTTATAATTTCATTCCGCAAAGAATCAGAATCATGGCGGCCCGGACACCCTGCCAAGAAGCATCATGGCTCTACTATATAATTGCAAACATTCCCATATCCAACAGTAGAACCATTTTAAACCTCAACCCTCAAAACCCACCATCGCCTCCCTAATTCCGCGAAAATGTCCAACGCAACACGTTATTACTGCAACCCCTACGCCGATTCAAACTATACATCCGCCTTCACCTGCATAGCACCAACGGGGCCCGAAAACCCCAACCTGAACGACACCAACAGCCCAAACACCTACAGCAACGAAACTGGCCTTGCCAACCATCACGCGCTATCTAGTTGCTGTCTCAACAAACTTTTGCCATATGGCGGGTATAGAGGGGGAGACTGCTTTGAGTACTGCACGGAAGATAATGAGGAGGACTTCTTGGAGACGAAGGAGTGCATACTAGATTATACGATGGCGCACCCGGAAGGGAGGTACACTGGCTTGAATTGTGATCGTTCGGGCGCGGCGATGCTGGGGAGGACGGGTGGTTGGGCTGCGTTGCTGATGCTAGGTCTTGTGGTCTCAGCAACGTTATAGGAATATCAGTAAGGACGGCATGGATGTAGATAGCTGCAGCAGTCATGTTGTAATGCTAGATGGTCTGGGGGTTAATAACGGCACGAGGGCGGTATCAATCACAGCGTGGAGCAACGGTCAACGTTATAGATAGCGAATAATGAATATTTATTCTTCTTCATCACTACCATCGCCGAAAATTGATTTAAACACGGCTTCTCCAGGTCTTTCACCCTCTAATGCTTCGTTCCGTTCCGTATCAACCACAACCGCCCTTGGCCGTTCTATAGGCGGTATTGCATCACCACTCCCGTTCACAGTCTGCCAGTGTTGGTTCCGGCCACCAGACTCCCTGATCAAGTCGTCGATATCAGACTTTGAAATCAACTCCGAGGCCCGAGGAGGTTGGCCAGCATTTGAATCGGGGCCGGAATCTTTCCCACTTCCCCTTTCGTTCAGGGGGTCTGGTTGGACATGAGCTGGAGGGCGGACACCAAACCTCTTGCACAGTAGTCTAGTTGGATAGAAGTCTTCTTCGGATCTTGTCAGACGTCCAAACATACCAGCCCTAGCCGCAGCCTCAGCTGGATCTTCCTGCTTTGGCTGTGGCTTGCTGAGCAGAGTATCAGATTTGTTCGCTTCGGATGCTGTAGGTGCTGAAGATGACGAAGTAAACCGAGTCGCCATCATTCCAGTCATTGGTTTGAAGATCTGCGCACTATGTGCAAACTCCTGAAGCTCCCTAATCCAGTCCTCCTTTGCCACCCCAGGTTCCTTCTCCGGAAGCCCGTCTCTGATGCCTGCTTGTATTTCCAAGTAAGTCTTGTAGCGTGACCGTTTTTCGTCATTGTCAAAGTATGGCATCCAACCACTCCCACTTCGTCCCAGTGCAGCCACGGCGACATCAATGTCAATATTTGGAATTTGGCCAGCCGGTTCTCGCCGCCGTTCAGGTGGTGGAACGTAACCCTCTGGGACTTCTCCTAGAGCAGCAGGCAGGTTTGTCTTCCCTGATGCTGAGGCGATTCGATCACGGGCGGTCTTGGAGAGGAAGTCGAAGACGGACTTCCCAGGCAAAGGTGCCTCGCCCAGTAATGCGGCACGCGACTTCGGGTCTAACGTCGAGGCTCTGGCGGCATCTGCAGTTGATATATAATCAGATGCCCCGGGGGTAGCGGTTGTTATTTTTGCAGATATCCAATCTGGCGGAATTTCTACTGGTCGATATTTATCCAACGATGAGACATCGACGGAGTCTGTCCCACTACCCAGTATAAATCCATCTAGAGGAAGGCGTCCATCATGACATTTCCGGAATCCCAGAGATGCTCTTGCTGCCGCGGCCTTTTTAGAAATGAACACCGGCTTGGCCGCGCCACTAATAACGGGGTTCTTCTTTTTCTTGTCGCCGCCAATGACTTTATTGTATGATATTTTAGGGCCAATTTCGTATGGATCTTCGTCATCAGAACCAGTATCGTTTAAAATCCCCATGCCGATACCCCCGCGAACTGCTTTCTTTGCCTTCTTGGTGGTCACTGGCCGGGTTGTTCCAAACACCTCTCCCCTGTCGACTTCTGGTTTCGGAACAACATTGTTTTGGTTTTCCTCTCCCAGCTTGGCTGAGCCAGCAAACCCCAACCCTTTGTGATCGATCTTTCGGACAAATGTAATCATTGGCGTATTATCCGGCGCAAAAAGATGCTGCTCTTGGGGCTGGCCAGCACTAGAAATCTCCATGCCCAGCCTGGCAGCCCTCCGGATTTTCGGTCCCACCCCTTGGCCTTCTCGCCATCCCATTTTCTTCAGCAGTTTGACGCCCATTGTCTCGCCCTCGGTCTTGAAAAGATCCATGTAGCCTCCATGCTTCATGACCTCACCTTCTGTAAAGCCCAATGCACTGAAATCCCCTGCCGTGAGGACTCTCTGGTGTTCTTCGGCATCCGCAAGATCTTCCTCGTCCATAAAGTCCTCGGGGCGCCGTTCTATTATCTTCGATTCGCCATTCTTGCGACTCGATCGTGACGAGACAAAGGTGGACGGAGTCCATCCTTCTTTGGATCCAACGGTGTTGAAGTAGCTACAATACACAGTCAGTAACAGTTCAGCATGCCGAAGATGATGAATCATACCCTGCGCTAAATCCACCGGTGAACGCTCCATGTAGACGTTTCCTTCCTCTCTCGTCCGTCACCTCCTGCTTCCAAACAGGAACATATGATCCGTCATCCCGGACATCAGGGTCAAGCGGAGGTAATGGGGTTCCATAAGCTACGAACGGGCTCTGCTTGGCCTGCAAGTCAGACTCGTAGGCGGCGCGCGTTCGTTTCACGGACATTTCTCGACATAAATGCGGTTGACTAAAGTTTCGTTTTGCCCGACCTTGATGGATTGCGATTCACGTTCTTATCTTAGCCGCTCTAAGCGCGCCCAGGAAGCTTAAAGTACTATTTGAGTCTATTTGGGAACAATGGGAGCTATGGGAATTTGAAATTTAGTCGGGGCAAACAGCTGGTATTTCCAAGCTTTAAGCTGTACAGCATAGATTACTTTATAATTAGCTTCTTATGTGGTAGCGCAAAGTATGCCGTTGACTCTCAAGGATTGACGCTAAGTAACCAGTCGCCTCGGGTGAGGATCTTAGGTTGCTTTGTCCGTCTTGTGCTAAGGTACGACAGCATGTCAGGTCCCATCTCGGAATGTCATCGAGCATGAAACTAGCCCTTAGAGACACATTTTGATTCAGGTCTCCTTTATATGAAGCTCCTTTGATATAATACCTATATCTCAGCTCCAAATCAGACTTTCATCAGACTTTCGGCGTCAGAAATGCCACGACTGACCTGCCACGCTTACCGTTGACCCGCATTTGTGTCTGCCAACCTTGCCAACCTACCTTGGGCCATAGCAACATCCACCACAAACCATGCAACGTTGATGACGCCCAGGACTGCAAACCAACCACACCTGTCGCGATAGCATATCAGGTTCTCGTTTCCATTAAACGTCTCGTACGATCGTAATTTCGAGTACCTTCTGCACCGTGAGAAGCTGGCTACATTGATCTCCAGCGGCTCCGCTGGCTAACAATGTCAGCAACGGCCTCAGCTCCTCCTAGTGCAGTTGAAGCACAGGGCAAGTCAAGACGTGAGGGGCAGGGGTCTTCCACTTCCAGGCGCGACAGTCAATCGTATTCGAATCCATCCCGGACACAGTCGACAAGATCGAGGCCCTCTGCTGCTGTTCCCAGCCCGGTTCGCGCCCATTCGTCGAGTTCGCGGCCAACCTCGCGACGCGTGGACGAGATATTGCCGCAACAAGACTATGAGACAACGAACGTCGCTCAATCAAGCAGGAAGAGATCCACCGATCGTACCAACCATACTCGGACAGAGTCGACAAGAAGTGGGCATACCAGAAGCTCATCGCGACATCATCCCACCTCCGACATGACGAACGCAGGTGGTAGCTCTAGTGCCGCTGGCCCAGCGCCGGTTGTGGTTCCCGTGGAACAAAAGGCCACGAGACAAGGAAGGTCGAGGACTGTGATACCGGCTCAGACAGGCAACTGGATCCTGGGGAAGACCATTGGTTCAGGTAGTATGGGGAAGGTGAAGCTGGCGAGACGTGTAGAAGGTCAAGAAGAGGTAAGCGAAACAGTAACCCATGACATTGTAACTAGGTCACTAACTCTTCGCCTACAGGTTGCCGTCAAGATTGTTCCCCGCGGTTCGACCCCCGATGAATCCCAGCAGCAAAGTCGGGCAGACCGTGAGCGTGCGGAACGCTCCAAGGAGGTACGCACTGCCAGAGAAGCGGCTATAGTGACCCTCCTCGATCACCCATTCATATGCGGCATGCGAGACGTCGTACGCACGAGCCACCATTGGTATATGCTATTCGAATACGTCAATGGCGGCCAAATGCTCGACTATATCATCTCTCATGGTAAATTGAAGGAGAAATTGGCGAGGAAATTCACACGCCAAATATCGAGTGCTCTTGACTATTGTCACCGCAACAGCATCATCCACAGAGACCTAAAGATCGAGAACATTCTCATAAGCAAGACCGGTGATATTAAGATAATCGACTTCGGCTTGAGCAACTTGTTTGCACCAAAATCTCACCTGAAAACATTCTGCGGCAGTCTTTATTTTGCGGCACCAGAATTGCTACAGGCCAAGGCGTATACGGGTCCGGAGGTTGATATTTGGAGTTTCGGAATTGTTTTGTATGTTTTGGTTTGCGGAAAGGTCCCATTTGATGATCAGAGCATGCAAGCTCTCCATGCCAAAATCAAGAAAGGCATTGTCGAGTACCCGAGTTGGCTCAGTTCTGGTAAGCTTTCTCCCGTTCTTGTAACATGACCTATCCACTAACAAAAGCCAGACTGTAAAAGTCTCATCTCACGGATGCTTGTGACAGACCCAAAGCAGAGAGCCACACTACATGAAATAATGAATCATCCGTGGGTACTCAAGGGGTTTGGCTACCCTCCCGAGAACCATCTCCCCGCACGCGAACCACTTCAACTCCCCCTTGATCCTGTCGTCATCCGTGCCATGACAGGATTTGATTTCGGCGCACCAGAGCTTATCCACCAACAATTAACGGAAGTTCTAGAGTCTGACGATTACCAACGAGGTATTCGATTGGCTGCCCGCGACAAGGGATCTCAAACTCCAAGAGACATTGAGAAGAAGAGAGGTTTCGGCTTTGACTTCTACAAGCGGAGAAGCTCTACAAATAGCAAGGATACACTCACAACGCCTTCGACTGAAGGTTTGCAATTAGGCAACGACCCTATAAATGCATTCCATCCTCTCATATCCGTCTATTACTTAGTTCGGGAGAAGCAAGATAGGGATCGCAGAGCAGCCAATCCAGGTGCAACTAGTCTGCCACGTTCTCCAAACGAGGCGCCTCTGCAAATGGCTGAGATTGCTCCTCCAAAGGCTGCACACACCAACACGGCAGCGTACGAGATGCCAGGTGAAACTGCAACCGGAGGAAGAACTCGTGCGCGTGCACGAACACATGGCGAGGATGAAGTTACGGAATCCATGAAGAACTTAAAGGTCGGAGGAGCAAGTGGGCCTACTTCTCCAGCCGCCGTTGATGCACCAGGTGGGCAACTGAAGAAAGAGAGTGCTGCGACTAGCCTTCTCCGGCGATTCAGCACACGTAAACGCAAGGATACACCCGAGCGAAATATTGACAAGCATTATCCTCCAGCTGTGACAGTACGATCGCCGAGTGAGACGCCGACTACACTGAGAAAGAGCTTCAGTATTCGCCGTGTCAGAGACAAAGACCGTGGCGCTCAGTCGAGCACCATTCTGCCATCAAGCACCAGCAACCGTCAGGACCGTGACTTGCTGACTCCACCACAAACGGCAGACGGCGTGAGGTCAGGCAAGGTGATCGGAAGATCTACAAGCGTCAATTCGGCAGAATACCGCCGGCGCCATGAAGATAGAGAACCTAAGCCGCGTGTGACCTACAAAGAGCCACCAGCAACAAGCGGTTCGGAACACTCACTTGCAAGTGGGGCGAGATCTTCCATGAATGATAAATCTCGCGATGGGGACCGGAGCTCAACAGCAACCCCTCGCTCTGGAGCCAACAGAGCGAAATCTCTTGGCCACGCCAGACGAGAGAGCATACAAGCTCGACGTGCCCGACGCGAAGAGGCAAAGGAGAAAGACATCCCAGAGAGGGCCAGTCTTGAGGTATCCGATAATAACGGCGACAGCTATGGCAATGCCGAAAACGCGAGACCTGTATTCCTCAAGGGTCTCTTCAGCGTGTCAACCACCTCGACGAAGCCTGTCAACACTATTCGAACCGATATTATTCGCGTTCTGAAGCAGCTTAATGTTAATTACAAGGAGATTCGGGGAGGATTCCAATGCCGACACATGCCCAGCATCGACCTGAAGAAGGTGGTTGATGTTCCTTCCAGCTCCCAAAACTTGCAGCCTCCGGGGTCATCGCATCGTCGACGCATAAGTTTTGGTGGGTTCACACTGGGAGGGAGCAATGATCGTGAACGTGATGACTACAGAGATGTTGAGAGAATTGCTCCGGCACCAAAGAATAATAATTCTCGACGATCTGCAGCAGATGCGAGCTATTCCAACTCGGACATATCTGATGATAGCATTGGTCAATCGAAGCAACAACGCAGCTCGTCGCGGAGAGCTGCAGGAGAGACTTCCACCCATGTCCAAAGCGACCTTGGTGGCAGCATGATTCTTGAGTTTGAGATATTAATTGTCAAGGTTCCGCTGTTCTCTCTGCACGGAATCCAGTTCAAGAGATTGACTGGCGGAACTTGGCAATATAAGAATATGGCCGATCAAATTTTGAAGGAGCTTCGCCTCTAAGAGGCTTACTGGCTGTGCTTGGCAACTCTGGAAGAACATGCTCGATCAAATTTCGACGGAGCTTCAACTCTAACGCGACGAAGCAATATGATGGAAAATGGTGATGAGTGAACGGGGGTATTGGGGCGACGATTTTACTTTCATTACAGACGATCATGATTCCATTATGGGACACACGGATCAACGAGTTTTCTATGTTTGAGTCGTGCACATTTGCTATTTTTTCTTCTTCTATTTTGTGCCTGGTCACTGCATATTACGGTGTGGTTATATGAGCGTTCAGATGCCTACTCGTTTCTCGTCCAGCCTTTGGTACACATTGTTGGGGCGTCTTATAGGTTATGATGCCTCGGAGTATACAGAAAGATGGGATATTGCAAGTCGTAGGAAGCGTAATGATCGGCTATTGCCGTAGGAAATATAGTAATGATCTTTATTCTAGGGTTTGGGTGTGATCGCCGTGATATGTGGTGTCGGTTGTGCTGGTCGAGAGCGGTATAATAATTCCTTGAACTTGGAGTAGATCGTGAATCCAGCCTGACGTCTCGTAATGGAGAGTGACTCGATTGCTCTTTTTATACTCTGATACTGTGCTCGTAGTCTGATTTTTGGAATTCTTTCTGAATTTTAGTCACGAGAAACGTGTATGAGTTATATAAATTCACTCGTGGAATAATATAAACACAATTTCACCCGCCAAAAATCAACCATCCTTTCTACAAACTACTGACTGTGCTCCATTCACGAACACAACATCTAGGTTCAGCCTTACTATTCACGTCTGCGCAGTTAAAAGACGTCTTCCATATCCTTACTGATATATATTTTATTTTTGACGATCTCGCTCAGACCTTAAATCTATCACTTATCGAATCTTCAATCTCACCCGCGTCCGCCCTGTACCTGCCACTCACAGTCGGACAGTCCAGCACGGTCCAGCATCGGGCTCACCGCCTCCAAGGACTCGACAGTAGCGCCTTCGGTTACGACCCCCACTGTCTTAACGAGACGCTTATTATACCTATCCGCGCATTGTTCGGCCAGTCAGGCGCTCAGGCTTGAACTGTTCATGCCGTGGTAGCGTGGTAGCCTCATCTCACGATCTACCTTCAGCTAAAGAGTTGACGGAACGGACACCAACGACGACAACACCACCCCTCCTCCCTCCAGATCAACCTCCACAATCACAAAGCATCCGCTTTCCGAAACCCTTACGATGCTCTCTCAAGGAGCCCACGTGTTCTCACACCAAAACTTTGGCCACAACGATGCGGCTTGGTTGAACCAGCACAACCACCAACAAACTCACCACCAAGCACAAGCCGCAGCTGCCGCCCACGCGTCTGCAGCTCACTACAACCGCATCCAGGCGACACACAATGCATCTGTCCCTACACACCTGCCAGGTCACGCACAGGAGAGCGCAATGATGGATGGTGTCACGGAGGAGAACAGGAGAGTCCTGGTATGGATCGCGGAACTGTTGAATGAGGACACCCGCGAGAGCGCATTGCTCGAATTGAGCAAGAAGCGCGAGCAGGTCCCTGAATTGGCGCTGATCCTCTGGCATTCATTCGGTAACTGAAGTTCACATTGGCGATTGGAAGCTCTGCTAACGTGGCATCCCAGGTGTCATGACCTCTCTGTTGCAGGAGATCATCTCCGTCTATACGTTACTCAACCCATCGCAATTGACCGCCGCCGCATCCAACCGTGTCTGTAACGCGCTTGCTCTTCTCCAGTGCGTGGCGTCACACAATGAGACCAGGGCTCTGTTTCTTAATGGTATGAATACTGCCCCGCGCTCCCGACAAAGGAGAGTGGCTGACTGACCCAATCTCTAGCCCATATCCCGCTATTCTTATATCCATTTCTAAACACGACATCCAAATCGCGGCCATTCGAATACCTCCGCCTGACATCTCTTGGTGTTATTGGCGCCCTGGTCAAGAACGACAGCTCGGATGTCATCAACTTTCTTCTTACGACAGAAATTATCCCACTCTGCTTGCGCATCATGGAGACCGGTTCCGAATTGAGCAAAACTGTTGCCATTTTCATCGTGCAGAAGATCCTTCTTGACGACCATGGATTGAACTACATCTGCGCAACCTACGAGCGCTTCTACGCTGTCGGGACTGTCCTGAGCAACATGGTCAACCAGCTCGTCGAACAGCAGACTGCCAGGCTCTTGAAGCACGTTGTTCGCTGCTTCCTACGGTAAGCGCCCCAATACCCTTAACTAATAAGTGCCGCAAATGCTGATTCATACATAGCCTCAGCGACAATGCACGAGCACGCGAGGCTCTTCGCCAGTGTCTCCCAGAGCCGCTTCGTGACGCCACTTTCTCCTCCGTCCTTCGCGACGATGCTGCTACGAAGCGCTGCCTCGCCCAGCTTCTGATCAACCTCTCCGACAGCGTTGTCGACAACCACTCTCACCAAGGTCTCTAATTTCTGTACAATATATCGATGCATACAAATGGCGAGAGTAGGATTTCCTTTGGTTTTGCATAGACGTAACGATACCCGGTCTTCATTTCGACATCTGGGAAAGAAAGCTAGAGCAGCACACACACAATGACGGATTTGAGGATTTTCACAAACCACAAAAGCAGAGTTGCGTTACGTCTGGATTTGGTAGCNCGAGAAGGAGGGTTTGGTTTTTTTTTTTTTTTTTTTTTGGAATCTGGGGATCGGGGGGGGCTTGCAGTTGCACATAACATTAACCACCCGGACTTTATTATTCCTCTTACGGCGGCGTTGGACGTGCGATGGGATGCATGGACGGAAATGGCGCAGAGCTGGGTTCTTTTTTTGTTTGCGATGTCGTGTTGTAAGATAGCTACCATGAGGAAGAGAATGGCTTTTAGGGGGAGATATGATATTTGCTTTTCAGGAATAGAAGCTTGATTTTCGACCGATTTCCGACCGATGATTCGCCCCCAGCTGAGACAAGTTACGTTGCCTTCTGGTTGATGTTTGGTGGCGGTGGATGCTGGTCCATCGTAGCAATTCGTTCCCTATTTATACATTGAGACACTATATACGATGCCATTACGGCATTGCTTATGGATTAGTAACTTCACATGAACCACAAAAATGACAGCACCTCCAAACGCCGATGCAAGTGTTGAGCCACTGACAGTTTCTGTTTGCGTTGAAATAAGCCCCTACCCCTCTCAGCACGCCCATCGGTCGAGGGGGCTGACGATTTGACAGGTGCTTGACCATTAGTCATCGATGCAAAGCCCGTTGGAATTGGCTGAGGTGAGAGTGATCAGTAATCGACCAGGTTCAACGTCCGCGTCTCCCACATTACAAATCCTCAACGACCAAGAGCTACAACAGCTTCCACGGACCAAAAACTTTTAAATAAACTACACATGTCCACTACAGTGGATCCAAACGATCCGCCTTCGCTATGAATTAAATTCCTGCCACTGATTGTGGACCGTCTGCGCACGCTGCATCCTCCGCACTCATCCTCCAAGGTACCGAGCCGACAGTTTGTACTAGTGCCAAGACTGCGATTAGAATCCATGATGCCGAGGCAGAACTACAAGATTAGAAACGCCGGCGAGGGACCCAATACTCTAGACCAAATGGAGATCTTGAACGCTGAGACGTACGACGATGAGGCTGCCGTCTCGATTGCGCGCAGTCTGACGGAGTTGGCCCGGCAGCGCCCAGGGCCTCCCGCGCATATGTTTGGGATGACGGGGGGGTTCGAGGTTATCACTGAGAGGAAGGTGGATATGCCGCGGGCTGAGGCGAAGGAGGTCAAGACTAGGAAGGCTAGGAAGGCAAGGGGTGCGAATCCGGGAGAAGAAGAGGACAAAGGAGGGAGGAGGAGGAAGAAGCAGAAGCTGAGCGAAGATGAAGATGTCGACGAGGATGATGCCTCTAAGAAGTCTAGGGGACGCCCGAGGCTAGATACTAAGGATGAGACGGCTGCAGATGTAGGTGTTTATATTTCTCAAAGTTGTTTTGTTGTTGGTTATTGGAATTCCATATTCTCCTACTCCAAAGATGGTAATGGCCCATGGCCAAGAGATGAACCCCAGCAATGGCTGGTATATTTGGACTCAAGCTGTCGTATTCTACTTGGGCTATGATAATAATATTTGTCTCCTGTGCTCACACACGAATAATGTACTGACATGGGACATAGCGCCGTCGGACACAGATTCGCCTGGCACAGCGAGCCTATCGCCACAGAAAAGAAACAACTATATCGTCCCTGGAAACACAGGTCGAGAAGCTACAGACTACAGCCGAAGAAATGAATAATGCCTTCCTCGGACTTTATGATTTAGCTTCCTCGCAGGGTATCCTCCAGCGAGAACCCGACTTTGCACGGCAATTACACGCAACAACTCAGCGAATCATGGCATTGAGCAAGGCGGCTGCCGCAGATCAACTCAGTCACGACGATGACTCCAGCCACCCGGATGGGGAGAATCTTGACAGTCAACTCGCTGTTTCCAAATCTGGTTCTAAGAAGTCAAAAACACAGACGCTGAGCCCGGCAGAAATGGCCATACCCATTCTTGCTGGGCCGGTTTGGGGGAATGACTCTCCAAGCCATGGAGATGCATATTCTTTGCAACACTATGACAACCAATTATCAGCCCCAAACCAACAGCCAGTGGAAGGCCAGATTAATATCCATCCAAATCTCGACGACGACAACTTTGTCTGTGACATGACCGAAGCAGATTTGAACCAATTGCGGGCCGAAGCCCCTGGCATGGATACTTTTCAGTTCAACCTCGGACTAGGAAACGACCAGATCCTCTCCTCACCGACCTCTTTCGCAAGCCTTGAGACTAGCTTCGCACGTCGTCTTCATCGTACCTCGAACGAACGCGGCTTTCGACTCCTCACGAATCCCAACTCGAACCCTTTAATTCTCAAGAGAGTCTTTGGGTTTTCACTCCTCTTTCGGACCAGAGAACAGCTACTGGCGGCACTGGTCGAAAAATTGGAACGAAGCTCGAGTAAGACACTGCTGAATGTTTGGTCAGCACCTTTCGTGCACGTTGGCGGGTCGGGGACGTATTACCCGCTGCCCGAACAGGATATATCAAGTAATCTGATGCCAAAGGTGAGGACGGGCCGATCGATGGGACCTCTTACGACCGACGCTATGTCGGCAAGGGAGAAACATATGATTGATAACTTTACCTGCAGCGTGGAAGGGTTCGAAGGGAAATACTTTGACGCCAACGATGTGGAGAGTTATCTAAGAGGCAAGGGTATCGATATCGCGCCACATACAGAATATGTTACGGTCAATTTGGACACGATGGCACTGGAGGGCATACCAGCTGTGCAGGCACCTACTAACTTCAGCACTGACAGCAGCCATTCTATTTCACCTAGAACGCCGCTGAGCCCCAGTGCCATGGGGACCTCGAATGGAGACCAAGTTCCTCAGACACAACCAGCCCTTCAAACGCAAACATTCGAGGAGGTAATGGAAGAAATCCAGATGACGATCGATTTCACGTCCGAATCCGGGTACCTCGATCCTACCAGCGCGATGTATCAGAGCGCCGCTTTGAACTGGGCCAACGCGCCCCCTCCGAACTTTATAAATAACAACGGTATCAATAACAGCAAGAATCCGCCACCCCTGAATGCATTTGACCTCAGGGGGCCGATTTTCGACGCAGGAACTGGTAAACAGAACGCGAATGGTTACGAGGACGGAGAGGCTTCGTCGGCTTCAGGATCCCCGCGGCTTGTGACGCTCAGTGTTGCAACCTTGGTACGACGTGAGTATACCCCTTGAACATGGGAGAAGTGAGTAACTGCTGATGATTTGTAGATATATCTAGAGAAGGAGTTTGCCTTGGCAGAGCACCGGGATTTAGGCCCCGGGATGTCGATCGTGCCCTGCGGAGGACTATCGGCGAAGCGTACGAGTATTAGTTTCGGCTCTCGGTATTGAGGATGCTTTGGTGAGTGTATGACTTTGGGCAGGGGCTTTATGTGTGCATGTGACTTTTGGAGGGAACCAAGTGTTTTGGCGTTCGAGGACGGTTTAAAGGGAAGGGGGGGGCCAAGGAAAAGGCTAACCAGGGAGGTGGGCTCGAATGTAATAATATGGATATTTGCACTGTAGATGATCAGCAACTCTCCAAGCAGCTTTAATCAATGAGTAAACTACAAAATATATGATGTTGGAAATAAGTCGCTGTATATTTACAATTATAGTGGTACACAGATGTCGAAACAGTCTGACAGGTCGTCTATATAGGCAGCCGCTACTTAGTACTTTGACAATTCTCCCTGGAGAGCCTCATCCCTCTCTCGCTTCCTCTGTCTATACCTCTTCCGTTTCTCCCTAAGCCACTCCCTCTTCTCTATATCAGCCAACCTCTGCTCCTCCTCCACAATATCCAGCATCCTCTGTGCAAGCCCGATATTCGTCTTAACAGCCTCATCCATGGTATATTCAACAACCTTTTTCCCCTCATAAGCCGCCGTGCTCCACTGCTTCCCCTCCGCCATCCCCAACTCCTCATCCCACTCCTGCTCCATATTCCCCAGCTCCACCAGCGTCCCCAACCTATCCAGGGTATCATGCCGCTTCTGCCGCACCTTAATCTTGTCGTTCAGCACACGCGACAGAAACTCGCTCTGAGGCTTCTTGAACCGCAAGAAGGGTATAAGGTTCGCGCCCACGAGGATGGGCACGCGCCGTCGGCCCGTCAGCTGCGACTTGGGAAGCGGCCGCTGCTGGAGGACGGGTATGGCCCCGGGGTAGGGCTCTGGTTTGCGCGGGGGAGGAGGGGGCGGGAGAGGCGGGTTCGCGGCTTTTTCGAGGCGCGCGGCATCGCCTTCGGCCTGGAGTCCGCGGAGGAGCTCGAGGATCTTCGAGTGCGCGGCGTCGGAGCCGGTGCTCGCCGTGTGGAGGAGTTCTTCGGCTTCATATCCGACTCTCAGTGCTGCGATTGCGAGCGGGGTGCTTGTGACGTGGGTATTTCGACGGAATTGCCGGCGGATAATGTGTTTTATGGGAGGGACGTTTCCTCTGTTAAAGCTCTGGGGTATGTCAATCAGACGGCATTTCGAGAGAAGGGCTCGGTAGAGAGCGATGCCTAGCTTGCGTGTTAGTATTTATGTAGGACAGTACACGATTGTCTTGTACATACAGGCAATGCGGTGTGCCCCACGCTTCTGTGGAATGAATTGCTTCGGCATTCATCTGGTGGTGTGGATTGTTGCGGCTGCGTACGTGCTGCAGGTTACAAGGCTGAACATATAAATTCGCGGCTGCTCATACTGGGCTGCATGGGCCCACAGCGGCGGCAACCATGCATCACGTGCACAACTTCAATATCAAGTGGTTTCAATATCATGGCTTATTGATGTTAGCTCTGTTTAGTTTGCTATCTCATGAGATCGTTTACGCTTGCCAACCAGTTTCGCCACGCTGATGCACCTGCAAAAAGAAGAAATGGCAACAATCCAACACCCACTGAGAACCCAGCACAGCTAGTGCTTCGGCGTAGCAGCCCCGAATCATATTTATAAAGCATATGTTGAACCCTCGGCCGGTTGAGGAATCTTCTTGTGTGCAGGATGCGCCATATACCTGTGTTGTGTCAGTAAACTATCCATGGAATAAGTGATGTGTGTGACCCTACCTTCTGAGGTCGATCAGAACGGTCTCCATGGTATATTCCCTCTTCCACTGAGCCAGACATGGCAGCTTGGTAGGGTCGATCTGGAACGTTATAAGTCAGCGAGGCCAAGGATATATGCACAAAAATATGAGGCTAACCTGTCCATTCCGCGGGTTGACGCAAGGCAGGTTGATTTCGCTGATAAATTGGATCTTTGGTGGCTTGTCAGGGTAGTCATCGCCGCAGTGCATCTTCAACGAGTAAATCCTGTTCTCGTGCACGCTCTGGAGGTATAGTATTAGTATTGAATATATTAGATATGAAGGGAAGGAGGGCTCTGGCATACATGTGGGGGACCTAGGATTGTCCCATTCCAGTTCGACATGAGAAGGTCATCGCCCTCCGCAAGACCGTATGAGCACGCCTCTTAAGATAGACGTCAGTCAATATATCACACGTATTAATTTGACTTTCCATACCTGCTCCAAGGCCCTTCTCGCCCTTCTCCAGCTCTTCCAGCAACCTGAAGTTCCTTGGGACCTTGGCACCCATGATAGCTGATGTATGTCGTTATTGAGAGTTTTGGGGACCGCCGCGCAAAATGTCTAAAAGTACAAAATCACGTTAGAGGCTTTGTCACAATACTCCGAGATATTAGGGGTTCTGCTTACCTCTTCCAGTCGGTCTGGAAGTCGTAGATGAAGTAGAGTCAGACAAGGCCGTTGAAACCGAGGCGGGTACAAGAGTAGTGGGGGTTTGACACAAGGCTGGTGGTCGTACGGGTACGTATCCCGCCACACCCTAATATATAAGGCACTTAGATGAGGCATCAACATCCCAGGGCGTGGTGCCTTGTGGAGGAAGAGGCCAGGTGTGGTAAATCCACAACTTATAAAACAATGGAAAGTTAGAGGCGCCATTACCATCTAAGGAATGGGAAGAACTAGGCAAGATGTCGTTGCAGATTCTTAGTTCGGAGCTTTCCAATCTCATCCAGGAGAGCAAGAGAAAGCACACCGAGCTCCGTACAGTATGTCCCCTTTAGCTTCGCGAGCTTACCACGACGAAGACATCTTGATATTGGCGAGAGCACAGCTGACAACACAAAAGGCTGCGGAACACTCTTTAGAAGAGCTTAAATCGCTACGGTTTACGTCTGAAGCACAGATAGCTGCTGGTATATTAGCCCCCCTCTTTACTCTATCACACAGCTGACATGGACTGTCTAGACTTAAGCCAAAGGGGCAACTTTGTTACCCCGTTTCTCATTGCTTGTGGAACGAAGAATGCGAAATTCACGGGCATTGCAGTCGTTTGCTTGCAAAGGCTTGTTGTGTCACGTGGCCTCCCAAGGTTCAGGTTGAAGGAGGTGTTGAAGGCATTCCTGGAAGCAACTTCATCAGGGCTAGATGTCCAGTTGAAGCTATTACAAGCTC
Source organism: Pseudogymnoascus sp. BL308 (assembly GCA_001630595.1). Taxonomy (NCBI): domain Eukaryota; kingdom Fungi; phylum Ascomycota; class Leotiomycetes; order Thelebolales; family Thelebolaceae; genus Pseudogymnoascus; species Pseudogymnoascus sp. BL308. The sequence continues at coordinate 31,547 of LMYD01000247.1, read as the reverse complement.
TTCCTTCCTTGCTTCAAAACTACGGGAAAGATATTCAGGGCGAGCTTTTGGCGAGTGTCCTGAATATTTGCACCATTCTCCAAGCGAGCAAGAATGGGATCGTGAACAACACCGCAGCTGCAACCCTGCAGCAACTGGTAGTTACAGTCTTCGATAAGGTCGTCACTGAAGATGGAGTTCTCCTCGAAGTTCCTACCATTGCCGAGGTGCCGGTAGAAAAAGGAACAGTTCAAGTCAGGGCGGCTGCATTCGATGCGTATAGAGTATTCAACGACCTCTGTCTCCTGACAGAATCCCAAAAGCCACAGTTTTTGAAAGTCGCTGGCCTCCCGCAAACCTTTGTGTTGGAATTGATCGAATCGATTCTCACCAACCACGCGGATGTGTTTTTGGAGCATCCAGAGCAGGCAAATGTCCTTCGAACGAGGCTCATGCCTTTCATTATCAGCTCCATGTCTGAGAAGTTAACGTTTCCCACGACTGTTCGGGTTACACGAATTTTATACACATTACTTCGACGACACCTTCGGATCCTGGTTCCAGAGAGCGAAATGGCGGTGGGGTTGCTAACTCATATGCTGGATCATGACTCCACGCTTTGGAGGCGGTCTCTGTGTATGGAAGTTTTTAGAGGAATATTTGCAGACGCAACTCTTACTAGAGCTATATTTTTACTATACGATGCACAGCCTGGGAAGAAGAAGATTTTGGGAGACCTCATGGCAGCCTTTGTTCGACTGAGCTCGGAGAAGCCCGCCGTAATCGGCCTGGGAAGCCAGTCCACTGTACCATCCGCCAATCCGTCCAGCAACGAGTCAAATGACCAAGCTATGCTTGAGGCAACTGGTATACCAGGAATAATTGGCGGCCCCACAGGGCCCTACGAACATACTGCTGGAATTAGCGTGCAGTGGAGCTCCATGCGAGTGCCATGCATTGACCAGCTGGACAAGTCCGATCCACCTGGAATTCCTGATTCGTATATCTATGGGCTCGCCTTAACCTGCATCAATAGCTTCGCGGAGGGACTTGCAAAGTTTATTTTACCTCTAACTATTCCGAGTGATTCCAGGTCAAGAAAGAGAGGCCCGCGAGGAAGTGATGCAGCAAAGGATGTCATCGAGGCATCAGATAGTACTGCTGATGCTACGAATAATAAGGCAGACCGAGGACCGTCGCACAAAAAGGGACCTGTTCCTCTCAACCCTCTTCTACTTGAAGATCATGCATCATATAGCGAGGTCAAACTCTGTGCTGATATTGTAGAAAGTTGCTGGCCTGCGATTTTGGCCACATGTTCTACCTTCATGTATGCATGTTTGGATGCAGACTATTTCCATGGCCTAGTGCGCTCATTCCAGAAATTCACACACGTGGCGGGACTTCTCCGGCTGTCTACACCCAGAGATGCATTTCTCACAACTCTGGGGAAAGCCGCTGTTCCTCCAAACATCTTCACCGGTTTAACCGGACCCCCGTCTACTCCGACTACGCCTGGACCTGAAAGTCATGGCATTTTTAGCAATGCAAGAGGTTTACTCAGTGTTGATAGTCTAGCCAGCAGCAACTCAGGCATGGTAGACAGGACAAGGCATGGATCTACTGATTTTACACCCGCCTCGCTCAATACGCGAAATCTACTCTGTCTTCGAGCTCTGCTCAACCTTGGAATTGCCCTTGGTCCGACACTAGACGATGCCGCGTGGCTGATAATCTTGGAAACCCTTCAACAGGCGGATTTCGTCCTGTTTTTCTCAAGTAAGGGTACCGGTCGGCCGCCCTCTTCACCTGGGTTTAAGCAGGAGTCACAACAGAGTGCAGATAGCTCGGCCCTGCTTGCCAACTTTGGCACAGAGATTAAAGCGGTTGAAACTGCTGCTTCTAGACTATTTGAAAGCACTGCTAGCTTTCCGAATGATTCGTTCGTGCATGTCGTCACAGCCTTGTGCATTCTCTTCGGTCGAGAAGACGAAGCAGATGCAAAGAGAAACTCTATTGATGCTGGGAGGGGGAGATCCCCAGTGGCGAATCGCAAGGCGTCATACACGCACCGGCGAGTGACGAGCACTTCGGCATCCGTATCCTCCCAAAGCCATGGTGACTTCTTCGCATTGGCTAAGTTGGGGAATATCGCAAGCATCAATATCGATCGCCTGATTTCATTTGACCCCGAAGTATCAGGCTGGACCATCCTGACCTCTGAGCTTATATCTGCTCTAGCTACGCCAGCCGTTGCATCTCCTATAAGGCAGCGAGCTGCGGAAGTCCTCGTGCGCATAGTCCTTGAGGCTGCCAACGTCCCTACGTCCGCGTCTGAAGATGTCCGAGGTCCGGTTCAGTGGCGCTTGCTTGACACATTCCGACGCGCCTTAAAGCCTTTACAAGAAGATGACCGCAAGGTATCAACATCGGTAGTTCCGACGGACGTTGAGGTCCATAGAATTGTACTGGAGGGACTTAAGAGCATTTTGGAGCACTGTGGCGAAAACCTCATCACTGGTTGGGACATTACGTTTGAGATCATAGACTCCGTCTTCATGCACGACAAACAACTTGACTCGTCACGTCTAACTAATACGAGCTTTCTGGGAACACGCTCCCCAAGGCTCGTTCGATCAGCTTTCAACTCCCTTGAATTGATATGTTCCGACTTTCTTACATCACTGCCAAATTCTTGCTTTTTAATACTCGTTGATACCCTTTACCAATTTTGTACCCAAGATGATGACTTGAACATCTGCTTAACGGTAAGTCCTCCATATTTCCCCAAGCTTTACATGGCCTTGTTTCTGACGAAAAATAGACTGTAACGTTCTTTTGGGTTGTTTCGGATTTTATTTCAAGCAGAGGCGGGTCGTTCTCGTTAGATAAAGATGTCATCGATTCGATCGATGAAGAGAAACTCCACAAGAAGGCAAAGAGTGATGACCAGGCCGTCTCGAACGCCGCGCTTTGGCTACTTTTGTTGCACCGACTGACAACCGTTACAACCGACGAGAGATTGGAGCTCAGAAACAGTATGTACTTCCCAGTATTCGGTTGGTATAGAAGCTTACAACTTGCAGGTGCAATTCATACCCTTCTGAGGATATTCGATGCCTATGGAGACCATCTGAGCCCGCAAGCTTGGTCCATGTGCTTCGACTCTGTCATATTCAAGATGCTTCTTTCAATAGCGTCTCAATTGAGTGGTGCAGATGCCGACAGGCGGACGTTCGAAACGGAGAAAAAGGCGTGGATCGAGACAACAATCGTCGTCCTAAATGGTGTCGCTAATTTACTAGCAACCTATGTGCATGTTTTGGCTACCCATGAAAGCTTCCCAGACTGCTGGCAGTCATTACTGAGCCACTTTGACACTCTACTAAAACTTGGTTATCTTGATATCAACAGAGCCGTATTCAGGGCTTTACGCCAAATACTAGCCCAGACAAACACAGAATCAAAAGACTCGGCAGAACTGTCAAGGGAGTCCACCGATTTAGTTTGGGCCCAGTGGTCTCGTGGACTGCCCCTTGTGGCAGGCTCAGAAGAGAACAACCAAGATTGTCTCATAGCCTATATCTCTTGCCTCCAAGAGCTGTACCGGCTAATGAAGCAATATGTTGATACTGAGCGAACTCAACGCATATTGGACCTTCTTCGAGATGCAACGGAGAAAGCTCATATTGGAAACTATTCGGCAGATATTGAATATCTTACTCCGCTCCAAACGAATGTTCTCGAATCGTTGAAGTTGCTACGTACGGATATCAAGGGGATCCCTGGCGCCATTATCAAGCAAGTGGCTGAATTTGTATCCCTTGCATTCCAAGACCGTGATCAGAGCACCCCGGGCAAGCGGCCAACTTACATCGCCCTGTCCAAAGAATCTATGGCCTTATTGGAATCGTTAATTACTGCCCATGCCGCCGACCCCGAAATATATGCCAACGGAGCCGTTACAAGGTCATTAACGGCTCTTTCAATGCCAATCACATTGAAATATGGCTTTAAAACCAAAACCAAAAGCATAGCACCTTGGCGACGCGCCATAAGCACGGCAATTGCCATACTCGAAGCTACCCTTCCAAAAATAACAGATGCTAAGGTTTCCGATGAGAACCTACGCCTAATATGGGCCTCTATTGTCGAAATCGCAAACGGGATCATGGCGGCCGATTGCAGCACAGTCACAGATATCGCAACGATTAACAATGACCAAGATTTTGATATCCAGTCCTTTGTCTCCCTGCGAAACCTAATTATACCTTCGCTGGGCAACCACCTCATCCCCGACAAGACACGCCGATCCTTTGCCGAATCTATCTTCCATACCTCCTTCATCCACGCCGCTTCTCCATCCGAACTCCCCCAAAGTAACCAAGAATTACTCGCCACCCTCTACGCCCCGCGCAAAGGCCGCACAGTCGATCCTCCGCCGTCTCCAAGGACAAAGATGTCTTATGTCTGCCTTGACCAGCTCGTATCCCTTCTGAGCTACACCGATTCGTCACCGGCACGAATCAAGCTCGCTCAAGCCGCGGCACCTTTCTTCATATTGCGCGCAGGTGTGACTATCAGAGCATATGTGGCGGATCAACCACTCAGGGGCTGCATGCCACAACCACTAAGCCAGCGCAAGGAGCTGCTTTGGATATTGAAGGCCCTGGTAGACTTGCGATGTGAGCCAGACGCAATACCTGATGCGCCTGGCGTAGAAAGTGATAGCAAGAAGCATTTGCACAGACTCTACCCGTTATTAGCACAGGCTGTGAGGGCGGCGGGTAGGGACCAGGAGGCTTTAGAGTGGATAGGAAAAGCGCTAGACCAAGTTGGCGTGGAGTTTGGATTGTAAACACATAGCACTTGATAGACTGAGCATATCATGTATGATTTACTTTACTGGACCAAATTAAATTAAATGCTCTTGAATTGTTGCGCCAGGCCTATGTTGACCGTACACTTACATAAGACTACAGTAGACTTAATAATGAGATGAGTGACTCTTCGTCGGACTCGGTTTTACTATATTTACAACCCCTGGATCAAAGCCCGGCCCTTTACTTTTTGTGTGTTGCATTCTCGAAGCCTGCCAACATGCTCCTCTTCATCTCCTCATTAGGGGACTCGCTCAGCCCCGAGTGCTCCTCACTGGCTTCCTGCTTCCTCGACGCCTCCAACTGGCGGGCAGCCATCGTCTTGGCCTGCGCGTCGCCAACTTGTCCATAGACCGCCATCGCGCTTGCGATCATGCCCCCAATATCCCCAACGTTCCCAGGCACGACAACAGCCGTACCTTCCTTAGCCAGGTTACCGAACGCCTCGACGTACTTCTCTGCGACACTAAGGCTGACAGCGCCCTGTGCGGCCTCCTTGCCAGTCGCGATACTGTTCGCCACCGCGTCGATACCCGCAGCCGTCGCTGTCGCCTTCAGCAGGATCGCCTCTGCCTCTCCGCTCGCCATATTGATCTGTTCTGACCTCAAGGCCTCGGATGCGAGAATAACACTCTGCTTCCGTCCCTCGGCAATGTTGATCGCCGACTGCCTCTGACCCTCGGAATCCAGAATTTCGGCACGCTTGGAGCGCTCCGCCGTGACCTGCCTGTGCATGGCCTTGACGACCTCCTCAGGCGCATGGATGTCGCGGATCTCATAACGGAGGCAGGTAACACCCCAGTCTTGTGCGGCCTCGTTGATAGCGGCTGTGATGTTGGAGTTGAGCGTCGTGCGCTCTTTTAGGACGTGGTCGAGAGTCAATTGACCGATTTCAGAGCGCATGGTGGTTTGTGCCAGTTGGGAGATGGCGTATTCGGCGTCTTCGACACCGTAGCTACATAACGAATGAGATTTTGAGCCTGTAAAAGGATGAGAGTTCCGGCTTACCTCGCCTTGTATGCATCGAATACCCTGGTGTATAGAACACCGTCCAGGTCAAGTGTGACGTTATCGGCTGTAATCGCGCTTTGGCTTGGTATCTCAATCGCAGATTCCTTCAAGCTCTTCACGTATGCTATCCGATCAAGGAATGGCACCAGTATCGCAAGGCCGGGCTGTAGTATCCTGTTGAACTTTCCCATGCGCTCGACTATCCATGCTGTTTGTTGGGGCACGAATCTAACGATGGTATTTGCTGGGAGCGAGGGGCGCTGGAAGTAGGAAGATGGAATTGAAGAGCCACCTAGGCCCATAAGACCAGAATTGTTATTCGGCCTCCTCGGGGTGGCATGGAGAGTCCTGCGTTGGGGAAGAATGGAGCCGGTCGTTCTGTGTGCGGATATCCCAACGGCTAGAGGTCGGATAGCTCTTGCTGAGATGGCTGCTGGGGAAGCAATGGCCTTCGCAGATGACGACAAGGCCACGCGGGCAGCGGCTTCTAAAGCCATGTTTAGGGCTCAGGCGTAAGGTGGACAAGAAGAGGCTGGATGTTGTTGGCCTTCAGAATTTAACAAGCTCCGTCGTCGCCGTTACTTACAAAGACATCATCCCGGACACATACAGCATTATTGGCGAATCACAGGGAGCTTGCGCGCGGCTGCAGCCTGACAGCCGCCAAGTCCATCTCGCCCCATCATCAGCCTCGTCAACTAAATCCACGTCCGAGCCAACCACAGCGTCACTATAGTTTTCGACTCAAGGAGCAGTCATGTCCGAATACTGGAAAAGCACTGTAAGTTTTGAGTTACTCCGCCTCAATAGATCTCAGCTAATGCCTACTCAGCCCAAATACTGGTGCAAGCACTGTAAAATCTACGTCCGCGACACAAAGCTCGAAAAGGCAAACCACGATGCGACGCCCAAACATCAAGGCAATTTAAAGCGCTTTCTGCGAGACCTACATCGAACCCACGAAAATGAAGAGAGGGACAATGATAAGGCCAAGAATGAAATCGCCAGGCTGAGCGGCCTTGCGAGTGGGAGCTCTGGGGGCGAAAGCTCCAGCTCAGCGTTTGGGCGTGGGCCAACCCCATCAGTACCAAGACAGCAAGCGACAGCATCACAGCTTAAGCAGCAAGCTTCACAACTGGCGGAGCTGGGGATCAGTATACCCGATGAGTTCAGAGGCGAGATGGCAATGCCAGGGGAGTGGCAGGTTACTTCACAACGACTCGTTGCGCCAGAGGGGGAGGGCGAGAAGAAGCCAGAAGCTATAGGATTTGGGGTCAGGAAACGAGTTGCTGAAGACGAGGATGAGGAGACAGTGCAGGCCAAAAAGAGTAAATGGGGCTCCGCGTATCGAAAGCATCCCGGAGCGGATACGGATAATGATGACCTCGACGAGTTGTTGAGCAGAGTTACGGCTCCGAAAGTAGACTCGGGCGCCTTGGAAACGAAACAAGAGCCTCCCAGTGACACGACAGCGATCCCGAAGGTTGAGACAGTTGGTAGCTCCATTGTCAAGGCCGAGCCGGATGAGGCCCAGGGTATCAAAGCGGAGCCACCGTCCGATGAGCTGTCGTTACCTACAGAAAGTGCAGCTGTTGCTGGCGCTGATGTCAAGCAGGAAGAAGGCGAGGCTGTTGGAGGCGTGGTTTTTAAGAAGAGAAAAGCAAAACCGATGAGGAATAAGGGTAGGTGAGAGTTCACCATCGGAGAACGCTACACAAATATGTCGGGTCCGTGGATACCCATGGGTGGAATGGATGCCAGAAATCGAATCTTTATGAGCCGCGGTAAAGGATATACTACTACCCACTCTGCCTCAACTACGCCGATATCTATGGACTTCCATCATTACCATCGAGGCACCAATCACGGAACCAATCGACCAAATGGTGAGGGACATATGTCCAGCACTGGTTTATAATGTGAAAACAAAACCATATTTCTACTGAGGCGCTCTACAGAAATTAAAGCGTTCGGCCAACGGCTCAGTATGAACAGCCATCCGCAATGAGGATAAGGATAGGAAGTTGCCCACCCTTGTATAGAGGCATGGTTACTTAGGCTGTCAAATATGGCACATGGTTCACCTAGAAGGATGCAAGAACCACGCCTGGAATAGTTTCAAATGCACTACATGATAGCTGCAGCCTGCTAAAGATCAGCATATCCAGCCACCCATATTTGTTTTTAATTATGTATTTATTTAGCTGCTTTTTCTGTGCTGGATGCAGTGCACAGTGTCGTCATATATCGTAAAAGTGGCGGCGGCTGGAGTTCCTTGTTGGTGGGCTGCTTTCACACAAGCACATTCCTTGCCATGAATGGTCCGCTTTACTTTGTTTACAAGTAAGGCTGATTTGACAAGAATCAGCTAGACCGGGATCGCCGTGTCCCAGCTTAACCACTACAAGTTCGTCTGGGCCATCTGTAACACCATGGCATAATTTTGGTGCAACAGGGCAGCCAAGCCTTGCTGCCCACCAGGTTCCAGGACAGTACTACCCCACACCACACCCCCACCAACAACCACCTAAATCCTTCCTACCACCTGAACAAACGACTCCTTCCAAGCGCCCGTCCTTCCTTTGTTAGGAAAACCCTCCCTCCGACCTCAGCTGCGGCCGCCGAGTCAACCAACCCTCAATCACCGCTCTAGACAAGCGCTGCTGCCTTGGCCATGGCTGGACGGCGGGACTACGACGACGACCGGGAGTACCACCGCGGCCCGCCTCGCGGCGTTCCAGTCCAGCTTGCGGAGCGCCCCGCGCCATTGCGATCACGAGACCTAGAGGACCTATGGCGCCGACCCGGCGCGGAGGAGCGCGACCGCCAGGTAGCCTTCCTGCAGGACGATTATGGGCGCGCGGACGACCAGCCACTGGTCTTGAGGGAGCGAAAGGTCGAGACGTTTAGGCGCCATTCGCCGCCGCGGGCGAGGTCGCCGTCCATGGAGCGCATGAGGACGAGGATTGTAGACGAGCCGGAGGTGTATAGACGGGAGAGGTTTCTGGAGAGGGAGAGGTCGCCGAGTCCGCTGTATGACAGAGACAGGATGCCGAGTCCGATACGTGAGAGAGAGAGAACTAGTGTGCGAGTTCTAGAGAGGGAGAGGGAGAGGCGAAGATCGCCGTCTAGCTCTCCGGAGCCGCATGTTAGAATGCCTCGCGAGCCTCCTGTTATTCGGGCACCCCCGATACACCAGGAGATTATCACCCATCATAGACATATAGATCATGGTATGTGGTTTGGAACCGTCCTGCGAGCAGTCTCTAATTCGTATCAGGCTACCAACCAGTTGCGGTCCCTGCACCGCCTCCACGCCTTCGGTCCCCACGCTCTCGTGGAGACATCAGAGAGACTGAGATAGACATAGTCACTGGCCCGGGCGACACGGATGTCGAGGTCCACCGATCGTAAGTTCGCCCATAGTCGCCCTCTGAACTCAAACTAACTCTCCCTAGCCGACAACGAAGATTCGGTGACGGCCGCCCCCAGTTCGTCGACGACGATGAGATCTACGAGCGCGACCGCCAACGAGACCGCCTCATGGCCCGCACCGACATCCGACGCTCTGTGTCGTCGGCTAGAGATGCAAGGGGCCCGAGAGATCGCATGCGCCCCCATGATCCTGAGGCAGAGTATTATGCGAGGAAGACAAACGAGCGTGCATATATCGGTGAGGCGTACAAAGGTGCCACTAAGAAATGGGAGATAATTGATGTGCCCCCCGGAACGGAGAGGGTGAGGATGGATGGCGTCGGTGGAGGGAGTCAGGAGGTCACATGGCAGAAGTATAATGGAGTGAGGAGGAGCAAGTTCATCCCGGAGCGGGATAGTATGGTGAGTTATGATCGGGAGATGGAGAGGGAGAGGGATATGCAAATGGAGATGGGGCGGGGGATGAGACGAGAGAGGGAGATGGACGGTGCAAGAGATACGCTGGAGGTTACCATTGATAGAAAGAGGGTGTCCCGACCAATGCCAGAGCCAAGAAATAAGTTTGGGGGTCTGTGGACGGAAATTACGAAGGATCTGGTGGTTAGAGAGGCTATTGAGGAGATGGGATACGATTACGAAGAGACGGAGTTTTTCTTCTATGTCTTCCGGTATCTGAAATATGTAAGTCCGCCCCCGAAATGTCGTTTTTGGTCTGAGTGGCGGTGCTAATCGACACAGGATGATGTCGTTGAGCTTGTGGATCTCTCGGATGATATCGTCCAAGCCAGGAGAGACAGGATCCGTGAGATTGCGTGGGAGCGCGATCACCCTAGACCGAGGGAGAGGGATATGCTGGCGATTGAGGCTTCGAGGCCGCGCGCTGAGCCTATGTATGATGACGGGAGGGATTTTGACAACGAGGTCGCCTTTGATACGCGGGGACGATCGACAAGGGTATATTACTGAGCTTGTTATTTAGAGTTAGTTCTATGAGGTATGAGCGCGTTGGTTTGCGCGGGTATGATTTACGACTTGGCATCTTATAAGCAAGAGATTGACGGTTTATGCGGCATTGCAACGGGCTCACTGGCGGTATGTTGGGTTATGATTTCTTTTACCATATTTTTGAGATATGGAGATTGAAGGTGTATGCGAATCATATAGAAAATCTAGCAGTATAGCTTTAAATGACTTGCTGAGAAATTATATTCCAAAAGAACGATCTTGATCGCTAAATATGATGATAGTAGATTGCGCCAAGTCACGCATCAAATCCTAATTTATTACTGCCCTTCCAGCTCCAAGATTCTCTTTGCTGTATCTGCCATTGTCTCTTCCAGACTCCTGTACGTCATATTGAGGGCCTCGTTGCCCTCCTCCGCTACAATGTTGACAGGAATTACTTTCTGGTCCTCTCCGCTATCAGTAGGTAAGCGACCCTTGAGCTCTGGGACCTTCGCAAGAGCATGTACTAAAGCTGTGTAAGTCATTTTGCTCCCCCCAATGTTAATCCTCTTATTCGCCACTTTTGGTTCGTTGAGGGCTTTGACGTGCGCATCGGCCAGGTCACGAACATCAATATAGCTTGCGAAGGTCGTGGCAGGAATAGTCGAGTTGGATCCATTAAAGAAGCTATAAATGATGTTGCTGCTATAGTGCAAACCCTTAACGCCGCCCTTTAGTGGCTCGATTGGCGGACCAAAAATCAGCGCTGGAAGAAGCACTGTGACAGAAAACTTAGGCGCGTCCTTCTTTACGAAGTCCCAGATGGCAAGCTCGCCTTCCTTCTTACCCGAGCAGTAGGAGATGTAAGGGTTGTTCATAGCGCGGCCTGCTCCTGTGTAATTGGAAGCCAGGTGGCATTGGTCAGAGGACCAGCCAACAACTCCTCAGGTGACCCAGTGGTAGAAGCATTGACAGAACCAGTAACAACAATGGACTTCAGATTTGGTGCATTGTTTTTCGCTGAGCGGAGAAGCGCAAGGTTGCTATATATCATTGTTAGCAAAAGTTTACCAGCTATCTATTTTTTTTTGGGGGGAGGCAGTGCCCACCCTTCTACACTTGGCTTGAGGAAGTCTCGATCATAGTCGGTGTTTTCTGGATTGTCAAGAAGAGGGGCAGCGACGTGAACTACCTGATATGCTTGTTAGCAAGCGTGCAACGAAACACATCTTGTCCTCGTCCCTCGTACATGATTGAAACCTTTTCTTTCTTCAAAGATCGAATCCCAGCTGGCTTCGTTGGTAATGTCCTCGACAATGACAATATCTAAATGGCTCTTCCACTCTGGATGAAGAGCGAAAATTTCATCGCCAGCTGCAGCTCGGCGAACAGTGCCTGTCACATGATGGCCGGCCTTGATCAGAGAATTGATTATATGAGCGGCTAGGAAGGAATTTGCGCCGGTGAGAAGGGTCGATGGCATGGTGATAAGTGATGAGGGTTTATACAAGTTCGATGAAGCGTTTGGTAAATCACCTTAGATGGTGCAAATTGGTTCTTTCAAAGCAAAGTTAATTGAGTGTTTGGGATGAAGATCAGATTGATAGTCCTCACGATTCTAGACTCCAACTCAAGATAAGCCTTCCAATATATATCAATTCTATTATTGTTATGCGGCGTTGTTATTCCTGTAGTCATCCATCAGCATTACATTTATTGGAAGATTCTACCAATCATTTATGTCAATCCTATTATTGTTATGCGGGGTTGTTCTCCCCGTAGTTATCTATCTGCATTACATTTATTGGAAGCTTCTACCAATCATACATGAGCATACTTCGATGATTCAGCGCTTTGCATTGTTTAGTCATGTTTATAACCAACCGAACACCGTCGTTGAGGCATGGGTTATGACACCTTTTGTGATATCAGTAGTCGTCACTTGATGGTTTCTTGTGACAAACTTCGTCTTGCCTCCTAATGTTCGACCTCGCGTACAGCAGTTCTCAGGTGTAACGGGGGACTAAGAAGTCAAGAGGTAATTCTATTGAAGTTCTAAAGCTACAGAAGAAAGAAGAAGAGGACTGGCTGTGCCCAGAGGTCTGGCTTATATCTATAGACCAAAGATGGGTGGTGTCTCAGTCCTCACCCCTACGAGTGGCGGTAAGGCGGTCCGTGCAAGATATCCGGATCCGGATCATCGTGAGGGCATCAAAACCTTGTGGCGGCGACGCTCACCCGCTAGGCCGGATGTCACCGACTGAGGTAAAAAGCAGTGGTTGCTTGAAATTGGTGGATTAGGAGTTGGGTGGGTAGCCACCAGCGAATACCCACTGTTGTATGTTTTTATTTTTGCTATCCTGGTAGACATATATCCACTCTCTATACCCAGCCCTCGACTCAAAACCTCACCCTTCAGCGAGAAGATACATGGCTTCATTGGTTTTCAGTTAATTCTCCCCAAGTATAGCATATTTAGAGATAGATACGCAGCTTCTACCGCACCATATGATTAATCCATTGATAGGCCTCTATCGCTTTCCTTACATTGCCAAAAACGTAGGATGGCGATGGACAAGGATATGCAATCCCGAAAAGCACCTCGTCTAAGTCACCTCCCTCCTCCTCATTTAGCTTTGATACGAGGCCTTCAAATACGACTCGAGTATGAATGCGTGTGTGCATCTCGATATGTTCCTCGTCGGACCAGAAGGGATGCCTAATCATAGCATCTTCAGGTAAGAAGAGGTCTGCAAAAGTCTTCGCATAATCTGGAGTTTGTAGCGCGTCTCGTAGCAGTCGAGCTTTCTTCTCTACCTCGCTGATGCCTATAATATTGTTTTAGATTGCGAACACGAATATGGATATGCAACTTACCGCAATCGCATATACTACCTGCTGAACTAAAGGTAATTTCTTTGCTTCGAAAGATGCTGCGCAACAAGTCTCTAGAGACGATCCCGGGGTAGACTTCAAAGTCTGGGTGATTCACCATGGATATTTGTTTAAGGACAACAGCGAACATAAGACGAGCTATGTCCTTGCTGCGGATCACTTGGCTCACTGTAGTATATATGTTAGCTTAGCTGTAACCTGTAAATATTTCACATTGGAGAGTACTACCTTTTGCAATCACGTCCTCAGGCCCATCCAAAACCACACTTCCATCTACAGACCGTCCCAGCACCATATTCCGCACGTGTTTGAGATAATACCAGACCCGCCGTGCAGGGAGCTGGCTAAATATGCGCTGGACATTCTCGCGGATATCCTCCCGAAAATCTTCATTGAGCCCCTGAGACCAGACGTCGAATTTAATTCTCATATTCAACATGTTCCGGGCCTGCTCTAAGTCCCTCGTTATTGTCGCATAGGACCCACCTGCCTTTCAGTTAGTAAAGACTTGTGAATTTATTGTCGAGACTGCTAACCTAGTCGCATGTAGAGTTGCATGTGCTCGGTTCTTTCCTCCGTGGGGGGGTTAAGTTCCATCATCCGAGCGACCAGTTCGTCGTCATTCTCCTCTTCAGTAGACGTCTCGTTTCTTGTGTGGTAGACAGCGCGGATGTTAGAACCCATCTGCTGGACGATATGCTCTAATTTCCGGAGAAAAATCAACCTGCGGTCGTCTGGCCTGGAGCTTACAACTTTAAAGCCAGATTCTGCACGAGGAAGGGCGACTAGATAGGATTCTATTATCTTCTGAGCTCCGGCACGAGACCCAAATACTATCGTGGATATGCTGGAGGACTCCTCGAGCATAATACCATTGATCCTGTCAACGTGATCTTTAGGAGTTGGAAAGAATCGAAAGCAGAACTGGTGACTGGCTCGATGAGTCCCATCCTCACCATTACGCAACACCAGCTTTCCATCTACGAACTTCGTGTACGAATTGCGAGCCTTTGATATTGGTAGATCCGCTAGTATGGAGTTTACGTTATCCGGATCGTTATGTGAGCTAGCACACATCCGGTACATGGTTTGTCTAGACTCTCTTATGCCTTGTATGTGGTCTTCCGTAGGATCAGGCAGCAGAAAGCTTCGTAGCACAATCATTAGCCTTGGAGAGATGGCCGCGAAGACGTGGTACTCGGTATAGGCTGTCGCAATGAATTCACCGGTGCCAGGATCTACTCGGCCACTTACTGGCCCTTCGTGGATTCCATAGCCATTCTCGGTCAATAAGAACTCATCGTCTTTTTCTGATGGCGTGCACAAGGCCATATACATGCCTTGTGTATGGTGAACAAACCATTCCGCGTCATCGGGGTAGACACGTTTCCTAATTTCTTTCATCCACTCACCACTTGGATCCATTTCTAGCTCTAATATAGCTTTGATGTTGTCGAACCACACGTCAATTGGCCTCCTGATACCTTTCTCTCGCATGTATTTCAGCAGTCGGTCTCGATCATCAGCAATATAGCCGTCGGAGGTCTGATGATAGAAACGCTTGTGCATGTTCGAAGACCTATACTTCATAATAAACAGAAATTTGCGCAGAGTATCTCGCTCTAGACGGGTTATCCAAACATCTTTATCCCCAGCCTCAAACCTCTTTCGGATGGTGGCGATAACCGTGCCTGCAAGAGACTCGAGGCCTGCCAGCTGTTTTTCGAGGCCTTGCTGGTTCTCGGATTTCGCGAAGTCTCGATACATGTCGACCTTCCCAAGTGTGCGAGCGACCGTCGTGGTAACGATATTTGCAGTTGGGCCCGAGAGGTCGATTGTGTGGAGCATCTCGTCGACACGTTGGTTTCTACCATTGCGGTTGCCCCGTTTGTTCCCGCCATCCCTTGGTGACTTGTAGGAAAAGTTGCGCAGAATGAATCGAGGAATGAAATGGTGATATTGAGATGCCTCCGCAGAAGGTAGTGTGCGAGCTGTTGGTATAGAAGCCATTTTATAACTTGCAGTTTAGTTGGTTTTAACGGCCGTGGTTCAAATGATTATCACAATTTATACTCCAAGTTTGCATCGAGGGGAAAGGCGAATTCTGCACTTTGCGAGTAATTATATGACTATAAATAAATAAACTGTCTATTTCAAAATACGAGCAAAGAATATGAAGCATGAATATATGTCTTCCCTCTAACAAGAAGGCTGGCGCTTAAGTTCCAACGTATGCCACGAAGCATTACATGGCGCTTAGCTGTGGTGTGGGCGCCCTCACGCCTGATTTGCGGAGAGTTTCTTTTTATAGCACGACAGAATTCCCCTGTCACAACTTTATGCCATCGCGCTCTTGCTATCCCCTGCAGCATTGTGATTCCTACATGTCCTGTCCATGTCCAGCTGGTGTAATCCGTTTCACCCGGCTAAAACGTTGATGGTCCTTGATGGCCCGTCCCATCAGTGCCGTGGAAGCCGGCACCCGTTAGCTCCGGCCAGCCCTGGATGCCCTGCACTAAAAACGGACGGACGTACCCTAGTCCAGCCTAGTCCAGCCTAGACCGACGCGTTCGGACAAAGCTCCAAGCAAAGCTGCCAGTCGCGTCCTCGGCAGTGACGTCAGCGACGCTACCTCTACGCTATTGAGCGATCGTCGCGGTCGAGAACCGGCAAAAAAACAGGGAAGGCACGGAGGGGAATAAGTAGCTTTAGACTATGGATTGTGAGTATACTATATGGTGCGCCAGGTTCCAGAAATCTCTGTCGCACTGTGATTCCTTTACATCAAATCGCTTACAGTGAATCGCAACGTTCTGTAACTTGTGTCAACACCCTGGACCATACGAAGCTCGTTGTTTTGGATAGCCGCGCGCGTTATCTTTTTTTTTGTGTAGCTGCACGGGGTTCGAAAGATCAACATATAAACGCCACCACCCGCCATACTTAGTGAGGGGTAAAATCCCGGAATCGAAGAGTTGCGACCATCAAAGAAAGAGAAGAGAATATACCATACCACTCGACAGAGTACACAAACACAGTCAAAATGGCCATCCTCAATGAACCCATGACTTATCTCGCCTTCGGCGTCGTCCGCGTCCTCCAGTTCATCCTGGCGCTTACGGTCTGCGGCCTCTATGGTGTCGACGTGACAGCCGCGCGAAATGCGCATGAGAGTACTGATGGCAGATGGGTAAGTTCCCTCACTTCCTCCGCAGTTCGACTGCACCGGGGCGCATTCTGACATCTGTCGCATAGGCATACGCCATCGTCGTCGGCACCTTCTCCGCCATCACGGCACTGATCTACCTGATCCCCGTTACGATGAGGAAAATGTCGATACTGTTCGTCTGGGACGTGTTGCTGCTCTTCTTCTGGATTGTCCTGTTCGGCATCTTTGGCAAGGTGAGCCACCTTTTGAGTGTTTCTGTGGATACGCGGGACTGGGCTAACATACTCGATAGCTCTTCATCAAGGAAGACGCAGAGGGCAACAAGGCTATCCAGCGCATGAAGAACGCCGTCTGGGTCGACCTGATCAACATGCTCCTCTGGCTGGCCTCGTCGATCGCCGTGGGAATCTACTGGTTCAAGCACCGACACAACAGGTCGCAGTTCACCGGACGGGCAACGATCTAAATCGCGCGGCCTACTTTGACGAAAGGTTGACCGCAGGGCGGTAGTAATGGGCATCGACTGCATATAAGGAAACACTGTGTGCGAAGATGGATAATGGTGGACGTTTTTTAATACACACATGGATTTGCACATGTTTTAATGGTTGAGGCCTTTCAACAGTTCGGTTTTAAAGCGGGTGGGGTGAGAAGCAAAGGATACCACTTTATATTATTATAGTTCACACGATTAATTATTATTTGCCACTTGTTGGTAGTTGCGAGAATTAAAAAGACATTTTTTATATATAATCTCAGTCGCAAGGTTTGTGCACCAGTAGCCCAGCCAAATGGACCGGAGGTGGATGGGTGCCCCGCTGAGCTGAGAATCGGCCTCATAGCTGGTTTGGGCGCTCCAGGGCCAGGGCGAGTGCGTGGCCTACAAATAGGTAGTGAAGAAGGCGCAACGTAGGGCGTGTGCTTATTCTTCTTTCTTCCCCTTCTTCGTATGCTCGGTAGAACCCAGCAGTTAGCCCTTTAATCCAGTCAACTCTACTGCTCGGTATACTGCCTATACATTGTACTATCCGCTATTCCGGCGTGGGTTGCTGTATGTACCCAGACTGAGAACTCGGGCCAGCTGTGGGATGTTGTTGAATCCTGGAGCTTCTGGGTGCCTTAGGCCGAAAGCTGCCTATGTAACGGGCAGGGAAATCGGTTGTAGATTGGTAGTCAAGTTGTAGTCAATCAAGGCGACCGCATTATTCCCAACAGATGTCACACGATTGCTAGCCAAAAACCCTAGTTTTCTCATCGAGCCTACAGCGCCGTTTGCAACACTTGAACTCCTGAGAGTCCATATTTTTTCCCGGGGGCTCTCAACCATAAAGACTCGTTTGTTACAACTCACCGCCATTTGTGCAACCAATTCCAGATTTGACGAGACTCAACTTATAATTTTGAATCCACTACTAGCGCTGGAAGGGAGCGAAACATATTGGATATGGAGAGTAGTTGGCCTGCAGAATGGCCAAATATCGGAGAGCATGATGATTTGCACATATTCGATCCGAATGGCGATATCCTTCTACAGCTTGTAAGTTGCTACGAGAATGACGTGCAATTCTGTTAGACTTATTTAAGGCACTCCAGCACAATGAGTTCCAAGAAGCGGATTTGGCACTCGAAGAAGAACCAGGACTCGACGAAGAACCAGGACCCGAAGAAGAACCAGGACCCGAAGAAGAACCAGGACTCGAAGAAGAACCAGGACTCGAAGAAGAACCAGGACTCGAAGAAGAACCAGGACTCGAAGAACCAGGGCCAGAAGAGCCAGCAGGAGGGGAGCCACTTACTCCAAAAGTCTATTTAAGGGTGTCATCCAAGCATTTGATTCTTGCATCTGCTATGTTCCGTAACATGCTCAGTTCGGACAGGTTCTCGGAAGGCCAGGACCTCCATTCCAAAGGGAACTTAATCATACGGCTACCTGATGATCCAGAAGCGCTAATAATCTTGATGCATATTGTCCATGGAATGACAAGGGCAGCCCCGCGCAAAGTTACCCTCGATACTTTGACTAAACTTGCAATCTTAGTCAACTACTATCAGCTGAACGAGGCTGTTGAAATGTTTTCCGACATGTGGATAGCAGACCTGAAACAGAAATCTTTTCCGACAAGTTATGATTCCGAGGTTATACCTTGGCTTTTCATCTCTTGGGTGTTTCTTATGAAAGACGAGTTTGCACAATTAACTCGAATCTTGGAGAATGAAAGCGATGATATGTGGGAGGATGACATTGACAAAAATATTTTTATCCCAGCTTCTATAATCAGTGAGTAGGAAAGTTTGATTTGAAGTGAAATCCATGTTAATTTATCCCAGAAAAAATCCAAGAACGCCGCATTGAAGCAATTGGGTGTACTATCGGGATTGTGCACAGCCATATTAATAAGTACCTTAGCTCGGATACTTGTTCCTCTAAGGATAAGGACAGGCAGTTTGCCTGTGGTGCCATCGTTCTTGGCTCACTTCTAAGGAGTTCAATTGCCATTGGGATCTGGCCACTACCCGAGGTTCCATATTGTGGAATGACATTCAAAAGCCTAGCATCTCAAGTCCGAGAAATGACGGTTATCTATCAATGTAGGCGAGAGAAGAACTACCAGTACTACAGTTTTTATAATCCCCACGGAGTTATGGAAGCCATGAAAGTATCAATAACTTCTCTAGAAGGTCGATTTCGTGGTCTCAATTTGGATTTTTTCCTACTAGACGCACAGTAGCGAGAAAAGCAAGAAAAAGAATATGAATGGTAAGAGCAAGTAGAAGGAAATGGCGTCAATTATTTGTCAAATGTATGGGCATTATTCTTCTCTTAATTAATTCCCTTATGCTACGTAAATTATCAAGATGTTACCATGACTCTCATAACCCTGGCAACTTTGCTATTTAGCTAACCCCTGTCAAGCCGACGCCAGCCCAGGTACCAGGCGCATATCCGTTGAAGCAGCCGCAGGGTTTACTTTTCTGCCTAAACTCAGTGATAAAAGAGGGGCCTCCCTACCTCGCACCATGGTGCTAAAAACAAAATAAGATTGCGAAATGGCCAAACATCCCGAAACCGAGGTCTTCGAACACGCCTCCAAACCACTCTTCTGGATCCTAGCAATCGCCATTATTGCCTTCTGGAGCATAACAGTCGCTTCAGCCAACCCATCCAGTTTTAGCACTACGCCCGAATCCAAATATCTCCCTATCCGCTTCACCAAGTGGCTGAGTCCGTACCTGACCACACGCCAGCGCCAAGTCGTTGCCGCCAGCATCTATGTCTCCATCTTAGGCGTGCAGCTGCTCGAGGGCCGATGGATTTTGCTGACCAATTGGCGATTCCTGCAAAGCTTCTTGGGCACCTTTCCACCTTTGCGCACGACGGGTCTCATGGTTTATGCCGTCTTTTTGTCTTCACTGTCGATTGTGGTTGGCTTCGGGTTGTTTACAATTGCTGTGGGCGTTGCGATTATTTCTCTTCAGGGAGTGTGTATTATGGAGTTGATATTCTTTGCTTTGGGCCGAACAGAAACTGTTGAGAAATATGATAGACATGCTGAAACACAAGTTTTAATGGACAAAAAGACGACTTAGGATGATATGAAGAATGATGAGGCCGAGAGCAAACGGACTCAAGAACCTTGAGTCGCACAGGGCAGAAGATGGTCCTTTGAACGCGTTAGGTTCGCCGTATACTTGTTTTTTTTTAAGCATCCCTCCAACTCTTTGTTGGGATGTTTTTGTTTATCATGTTCTAAGAAGGAATGCCGGGAATTTTGGAACGAGAATCAGTCAGATTTGGTCAAGTGATATTCATGCAATAGGAAACCGGCTGAAATTAAGAAGCAATATTGTATAAGTAATGATATTATGACAAAAGAAATCTATGGGAATAATATTATGATAAAAAGAAATCTATAATGATATTGAGACAGAAAGAAACGCTCTCACTTACCTTTTGATACTTGCTCTTCGTAGACACACCTGGGCACTACGCAAAAAGCTTACCCTTCACTTACTGGCCCCAGCATATCCCTCCAAAACTCAAACTATTGCTGCGATGCTGTGCCCAATTTGCCTGGTCCTCCATGCCAATCCTCCTGAGCAACGGTCCGATCTTAATGACCTGCGCAGGACTATTCTCCTCCATGGTAGCAGAATTGTGCAGGAAATTAATCCACTCCCCCTCTTGCGCAATCGAACTAGCCATAACGATGCCCACGCATACCTCCGCCCACATCTTGACTTCCAAGCTATCCGTCGTGCTGCAGAACTGTCTGAACTCGATAGTCTTCTTGCCCTCGGCGTGCACGATGTTGACAAAGTTATACGCCATGTTGCGGATGAAGACGTCATCGTTCTCGAGCTCTTCAAACTCATCCGTCCAGTGGATCAGGTGGACGAGCTTGCGCGCCGTTGGAGCCGCGTAGATCGCGCGGATGCCCTCGCGCAGGTCTGAAGCATAACGCGAGATGTTGGCCTTCCCCCGCATCGATACCGCGTAGCCGTTCCTATGGCGTTCCGTGGGATGCAAGCTACTAAGCTGGCGCTCAAAGACCCAGAGGAAGGCAGCGATTTTCTTGAGGTCGGGTAGGCTAAAACCCTCTGTGCCGCGGCCGACGTGGACGTGATAGCCACAAGTATCCGTTACGAATAAGCGGTGCCTGGATAGCAGGGAGTCGACTGCTAACCTGGCAGAGCGGAAGCCGAGCCTATCGGTAGGGAGGACAGGAGAACGTACCTCAAGCGGGACAACCTGATTGTTGTACAGATTTGTTATCTCATCGGATTCCATGAGCGATTCGTCTCTTACTGTATCCCATTGGGTTGGGAGGACTGGGGGAGCCCCCTCGGGCTGGGCCGCCATTGGCGCTGCTGGCAGGCCGGCGAACGTGAGAGTTCTGTGCACGCGGTTGTAGATAACATTGTCGATTATGGCATCATCTGCCTGGTTGTGTCCAAAGCCGTTGAGCGGTCGGGCCACTCTGTCTATGGGGCGCCTGTCACTTTTTTCGGGATCTGCTTCACCAGTGAAGAGGAAAGGCACCATATACTCCAGCTCTATCCCAAATGTAAACGGGTTGGGGGTAGTCATTGTGGGCAAGAAAGTCAACTCACTTGCTGGAACTCCGCTGCTGCTTTGGTTTTTTGGTTTTTGGTTTTTGGTGATTTGATGGAGAGTATTGTGCTGTGGAGGCACGGTGAGAACTGATGATCTGATCTGATGGAGACATGTTATCGGTCCATGGCGGCATACTTATACCTCGATAGCTATTGTATGCGTCTGTTCTGCACAAAAGGGGTTATTTCAGGAATCTTAAACATTGTCTCTAGAGGTTAAATCTCTGCAACGAAAGTTCTTTGTAGGACGATGTTGTCCTCTTGATGAAACAAAGGTATTGTCTAAGATTGAACAGGTATGTGAAAGATCGGGTTTCAGGCTTTCTTATTGTTGTCGAAGTGAGTTTTGACACAAGCTCTTTGTTTGGATACTCTGATTTTCCACGAAGACAATGGCGTTGCTTTGAGGTGAGAGTGTTTCGAAGAGAAAGGAAGTTTCAGTTTCTCCACGCGGTTCTCTCAGTGTTTACGAAAGTCTCATACCATAGAAACATAGGCCCCTTTGTTGTCGCCCAAGGCATACGCCCTGTGGAGCCTTGTTCCCTAGTATTAGGTGGAGTCCCCTTAGATTTCAGGGGAAACCCAGGCTTACCTCTACACACCCTTATAACCCGATTTAAGTCGTCTTCATATTAAGCGGCACAGTGGCGCAGTGGGAGTACCACTGTCAGGACAATCTGGCCAGGGCTTGGAATGAATAAAGAGGTTACCAATTCGACTCCCAGCAAACAAACGACAAAAAATAAATAAACATTCAACATAACACCAAAAAGTAAAATCAAGTGATTTTCTCCTCATTAGATCTCATAACACCGAGATTTGATAAGTCTTTTGCAGTTTTTAACAAACAACCCCCCCCTTTTTTTAGTCTGGCATCTGTAAGTCGAACATTCAGCAAGACCTTACATATGTAGACTTGGGCACAGCATCTTGGATAAATTAGTTGAAGAAACCATAAAGCGGGATATATTTTTTTACATTTCTTTTAGTAGCATCACGCCCCTTTTTTCCGTTAGCGAAGGAAGGTGGTCGATGCGAAAATAATCTATTATCACAAGTTAATTTCTGATATATAGCACATAAATATATTTCCCTACCTCTGAGATACTATCCTAGCATCTTCATACCGTCCAGCGGAATGGAGAGCTCCATCGGCATCCTTTCCAATCCCTCACCGCATCATCCTATCCCAGCAATCCGGGCAAAAGTCACTAATCACCTCCTCAGTTGAAGTTCGGCGACAGTGCCGCGTCCCACGGAAGCGGCAATGACGTGATCTGAGGTAGATGATGTGCCGGCATAAGGAGTACCACCGGGCGCGAGTCTCACACATGGTGGCGACTGAGTGGGGTGGTGACTGAATGGGGTGGTGGCTGAGTGGCGTGGAGTTCGTTGAGATGTTGTTGCGTTGTGATGGTTGGAGGGGGCTCGCATGCAACTTCTGGAGTGGTTTGGACCAGCAGCATTGGACATGGCTCAGCTCATCTTCTTATACGTGGCATATGAAGAAGCAGACAGTTCACCGACGATGCTCGGTGAAGGAATGGGAGCTCTTAATAAGACAACTTCTCCGTACAGATATTGATTCCCTTTATCACATGTGAACTTAATCAGACAACTTCTTCGTACATCTATGGATTCCTTTTATCACGTGTGAAGGCAGCAGTGCATTTCCAGATAGTTCACCTCTGCAGAATCCGAGGGCTCCTCACCTTTGTTCCTACACGCCGAATAGAGCTCCAAAGAACATGAATTCGTCTCTGCCTCCCAAGAACAAAGAGGACTGATCCGGCCAATACATTTTACATGTCTCTCTATCCGTTTCTAGGACTCGACCCTTTGTCTAAACGCATGCAGCGTCCACCGGAGAATGGAGAAATCCCTTAAAGCTTCGAGGGATGCCAGTCTCAGATCACTCGAGTTTTACCATCATCCTCTCAGACAATACCTCGAACGTCGAATCCCTCTGACCGAATCTTGATCTGCAATACATACGTACAAATAACTCCCCCTCCGCCACAGCCATGGCTTCTGTGGAAATGGAAGAGCCGGTGAAGTTCTACTACCCCACCTGCATCGTCTGCTCCACCGACTGCAGTCATCCCCACCGCTACTACGCCTACGAGGGGTACATCAATTACCTGGATAGGACCACTGCACCGTCAGCTCCAGGTCGAGAAAGAGATAGAATGCTGTCCTTGACTGCTATCGCTGACGCCGAGTTTGGACCTGGGTATATCGCGGGGAGATGTACCGTGTGTTTTCATGATGGATGTACGAGGCCGCATCGCAGCTTGACGAAGGAGGGGTATGCGATGTATTTGGGGGAGGTAATGGATGTGGAGAGTGATGAGGAGGTGGTGCGCATGGCGGATGAAAAGTTTGCGGACGGTGCTGGGTTAGGGAGTTTTGCTGATATGGATGCTGCTCTCGATGGCCGTACTAAGGACGATCGTGGTGGGTGGTATGGCGACGAAAAATTTACTGGCGAGGCAACTGAGGGGGGTGAGTACCTTTCAGAAGCTGATGGGGTCTCGGACTGGGAAGTGCAGAATGAGATTATCTTCCTCACGAAGAAATGGCATGAAGCGCGTTTGAGAGCTAGCCCTCAAGACGCTGAGAACATTAGACAGTACATCAATGCTGCATGGATACGAAAGGTTGGCGACGATGCAGACATATACGGCAAAATGCCTTGGGATACCCCCCTGGACCAGCTGCTGGAGCTACCAGCACGACCAGAAGATGCCACCTCCTGGGACCTGCCGCCAAAGCTAGCACGACAGCCAGAGGAAGAAATCTACTGGGACGAGATGCGAGAGCTAACAGAATGGCCGGGAATAGACCCAGAGACTGATTCTGTGATAAAGCCAGGCCCAGGATCGAGCCACAACCAAAGCCGCCCACCGAGTCCACCTCGAAGCAGCTCGAACTCCCGCCCGGTTGACACCCCTCAATCGCAAAGCGAGCCGACAATCAGCCTGAGCGACGAAGAATACAAAAACATGCGCCTGCGCTACACCTATCGCTGGCACCTACGAAGAAACACACTACTCGACGAGCAACTGAAAGAGCTAAGAGTAATCATGCAAACCGAGTGGGAAGAACGCGTCGGGCCCAGGGGAAAGGACGAGTGTATGCCCTGGCACGAAGACCACATCGCATCGCAGACGAGGGCCCGGGACTCTGTAGACCCCAAGGAGAGACGCGAAGAGAGGATCTATGAAAAGCAGAAAGACATCTTTATAAGGGAGTGGCAGGACATGGGTGTTGATAAGGATGCGACGCAGCGGCATGCTCTAGCGCGCCTTATACAGGCTGCGTTTGAGAGTGTAGCTGGGGCCCGCAGTGAGACGGAGGATATGCCCTGGACCGCAGATCTTCGACGCGCCGAGTCTGTGTCGCGCGATGGCAAGGGGCGGGAACGGTCGCAGCCGCAATATACAAATATCCCCCTCTCCAGCCGCACAGGCTTGGAGACAGAATTCACGAACTTATCCACCGAATACGCAATCTTGTTCCTCAATCGCATTAGGGGCGAGGAGAGAGAGGAGAGGGAGAGAGTAGCGAGTGTATTCCGCGAGGCGTGGGTGCAAGAAATGGGGGTCCGGGCGCATGACGTTAGGATGCCTTGGGATGATGTGTTGGAGCAGCAGACCGATGAGGATGTTGAGCAGGAAGAAGAGAGGGAGATGGTAGGTGGGGAGTTTGGGATGGGGGTTGGTGGGTCGAGGGGGAGGGTGAGGGATGGTGGGAGGAAGGGGAAGAAGAAGGGGAAGAAGGTCGAGGGGTGGACGAGGAGGAGGGGGGATCGTGACTGGGGTGGTGAGTGTGAGTTCCAGTAGCTGTGTTTGTGGTCTCGGGATATCCGCGGAATGTTTTGTGTTTGAAGTTTGCTTTGTTGGAAAGGTATGTAATTTTCTTTGGACACGAGGGGTACTGCGTTTGTGTTGTGCTCGGCCTGCTGCAGGGTCGTAATCTGTCGTTTCCTCGTTTCGGAGAATATTTCATTCTGTTTGCGCGACAGAGTAATGCATGTTATTCTACATTATACAAAAAAATGCTTAAATACCAGTCCGAAGTACTTGTCACAGTGACATTGAGCTTGAAATGTACGAACCCGTCTTTCTAAGCCAACTATTATCACATTTCCCCTCCCACCGTACCTGACCCACAGCCTCGCCGTCGTCATCACCTCTCCCCCTCAGCCTCGCGCTAAACCACACCCCTGTCCATCAAAATTCCCCAAGGCCCCGGTATCGACGACCTCACCTCCTCACGCATTCTACGAACCAGCTCTCGAAAAGTCCCATAGGGCACCTCTCCCACTACACGACTAACCCCGGGGAATTGACAATGAAGGCGCCTACCGCCCCCCTCCTCCGCTTCCTCACCACCCAAACACCGCCATCCTGCCGCCTCTGCACTGGGGCAGGGAAGGGGCGGATACAGCGCCTGAGCACCTACTCGGCTCTGCGCGCTAAACCATCAAAACCGAACACCCCAAAGAAAGAGAAGACCATAAAGCCCCTTCCCTATAGGTTTGTCTCCCTCTAACCCCCCACTCTCTCCATCTCCCTTCCCCAGCTCCCCCTCCCTCGCCCGGAGCTCCCCAAACCTCCCCCTTCCGCTCTATAGACATAACTAACACTCACACAGCCCCTCACGAAAACACCCACACAAAGGAATCCCCCTCCCCGCCTCCTCCACCCCTCCACCACCACCAAACCCGCTCCGCTACCGCAGCATCCCGCTCCTCCTCGGCAGCTTGACAGCTTTCGCCTTAGCAGGATATAGTAGTTACATCTACGTGACCTACCGACGCGCCACCTCCACCTCTACTCCCTCCAGCGTCCCCATCGACGTCTCAGAAAGGTACAATGAGATCGCGACCGAGTTCGACGGGGACGTGGAGTGGATGGAGTGGTCAATGGGAGTCTCCAAGCTGAGGCGCGTGATGGCTGCCAAGGCGAGGGGGAGGGTGTGTGAGGTTTCCGTGGGGACGGGGAGGAATATGGGCTTTTATTCTTGGGGAGGCGAGATGACTGGGGTGGTGGGGGGGAAGGGGAAGTGGGTGGAAGAGGGGAAGGTCTCGAGTTTCACGGCTGTGGATAAGTCGCCCCAGATGATCGCTGTGGCGAGGGAGAAGTTCTCTAGAGACCACCCTGGGGTGAAGGGCGTGCAATGGGTTGTGCAAGACGCCTCTTTACCTCTACCTCCGCCGCCCTCCTCACCAGACACACCCCCCTCCACCACGCCCGAAAAATACGACACAATCCTCCAAACCATGGGCCTCTGCTCCACACCCTCCCCTGCCAACCTCCTCCTCAACCTGGGCAACCACCTTGCGCCGGGGGGCCGGATCTACTTGCTAGAGCATGGGCGTGGGTACTGGGGGTGGTTGAACAACATCCTTGATTCCCTTGCGCCCGGGCACGCGGAGAGGTTCGGGTGTTGGTGGAATAGGGAGATTGGGGCCGTACTAGATGACGTGGAGGCGAAAGGCGGGTTGGAGGTTGTGGAGGTGAGGAGGAGTAATTGGGGGACTACTTGGTGGATTGAGCTGAAGAATGCTGGGGAGGACGGGGAGAGGCGCAGTTGGAAGCAGTTGGAAGAGGAACTATGAGGTTTCCCCGACCCCAGGCTGGAAAATAGCTGCTACCGAATGATACCGATAGTTGAGAGAGTAGGCTGTCTGAATACAGCGGGCGTCTCGTGGTCTAGACTAGAGACTGTTTTAATAATGTATAAATAAATAATATGCATATACAAAACCATCGCCCCAAACAAACTTGCTCTACAGCACTTAAGAGCTTCAGTGCTGTGAATCAGGGGAAACACACCTGCACCCTCCGCCAAGCGCAGCCTCATCCTCTCTCCGCCCAGCCAGCCAGCCAGCCATATCTCCAAAAATCTACATCCCCCCAAGTACCTCCCACATCCACCCCATACCAAAACAGGCTACCCCCAACGGCACCCCGGCATCCAAATCCCGGGCCTACATAACCCGCTAAACTTCCTATACAGTACTTGTGTACATTATGAACCTTCCCAGATCTCGCCTAGTCCCGATTTTTCTAGATACCATGCGCAAGTTTTTTTTTTTTTTTCTCTTTTCCCTTCAATCTCACGCCCTCGTAATAATTGTCATATTCCCGATTTCCCTATTGGTTGATGAGACTTTCTAGGCGCCATGGTAAGGCGGGGAATTGGATGATCCGTACCGCCACCTCCGTACACAATTCTTATACCTGCGTGGTGTTGATAACATAAACTGCACATTTTATCCCCCGGGTGATATGAACCTCGCGCCCGCCGCAGCGCCACAGCAGCAGCCCCATCCCCCAAAATTCGATGATGACGGAGCCCGGAGATGGGCATGTATCCAGCTCGTGCAGTAGCGTCCCAGTAGTGCGCTGCAGCTGCGCGGTGCGCGGTGCGAGGGAGACAGGTGTACATACTACAAGCTACACTTTTATGTACATGTTGTAGTATTGTATGCACATAACTTTTGGACGACAGAGTTCAGAAAGGGATGGGCAGCGCGGCGCGGAGGTCGTGCCTTGCGTGTTCATGTGTGTCTGTGAACTGCATATATATGCACGTATGTGTGTACTCACCGACATCAGACAAGACATACATACATAACATGCACACATTCACCTAATTCCTCGGCGCTGTACCCCCATCCGACGCCAACTCCCTATAATAGTAGTCCGCAGCTGAGCGCCGTGCTCTGTGTGTGGCGCATAGCTCCTATCCGGCCATCGCCCACATCAGACCACCCCCTTCCCCTTTCGTCACATCCCCCATCCATCCCACCAGCGCGTGGGGCGATGCGATGCGCCGCGCCGCCTCATCTCATCTCGCATCGGCGAGGCTGCGCTCATCAGTTGCCATCGCACCGTACCGTATCGTGGTAGGTGGGTGCGGATGCGAGGCTGCGGCGGCGGGCGGGGCGCATGAGTTACCGTGCTGTGGGTTGGGTGGGATGGAGGGCCAGGGAGCCAGTCACGGAGGCGCGGGTGTGGGAGTTTTGTGGCGGGCGGGCCTGGAAGATGCTGTACGCCGCAGACGCAGAGGGATGGGATGGAGAGTCAGGGAGGTGCATAGGGGATGTAATCACTTCTGCCGTGCAGGAAACTAACTTTCTATACCGTACGGAGGGAGGTAGGGAGGTAGAGAGGTAGAGAGGTAAGCTTGCAGGAGGGATCCCTCGGCTCTTGGTGCGTGAGCTCTCTCACGAGTTTTAAATGTGGGCAAGGTGGGCATGTGGATGTGTGGTATGTGGGCATAAAGTGGAAAAAGAAGGTCGTTGATTTTGTTCCCGACTTTTTCCATGATCCATTCCACGGTGGAGGCGTGTGTTGAATTGCCACGGTTGAACTACCCACTCGTAAGGTTAGTAAGGAAGGCAAGAACGGCTGTTTGCCCATTGCCTGTTTTCTGCCTTTTGGTTACTGCCTGTTTTTTTTTCTACCATTAGGAAGGAGGGGGTTCGTCATCCTCGGACGGTCTGGGATACAGTGAGATGGGATGAGATGAGGGGAGGGAGCGGTGATGGTCATTGTCGCCCGACTCGAGTCGTGGGTGAGGTGAGGGGGAAGATAAGAAATTTATAGATGGCTTCGTCATGGCATACATCATGTTCCCACCGTGCCGTGTGGTGGTGGTGTTTCTTGCTTTCTTGCTTTCTTGCTTTCTTGCTTTCTTGCTTTCTTGCTTGTGCCGCTCTCACCTTCCTCGTTAATGCCAATTCTAGTGATAATGCCAATGCTAGTAATGCGCCATGATCTTCTCCTTCCCATGCTATCTCATACTCATCTCTGCTCTCCCTGCTCATCCGATCTGGTGGCTCCTGCTCTCCTCTTCCTCGTATGTAATCCCATCTCGCGTATTTGATTTTGCGTCCCGGCCGAACTTGTCCCACTCCCTAGCACTCCCTAGCACTCCCTAGCACAAGTTAGCACAAGTAACTTAGCTCTAGTCCGTACTCTGCATGTCACTCCCGGCAGTAACTCCCTACTAAGAGTACTTTCGTCGCTCTTGTCGCTCTTCCCTGTCAACTCGCCTTACCGGCCCCCTACCACCCCCCTACCACCTCCCAATCTGCAATCTGACCACTAACCTCTCTCACTGTCCTTCCCATCCCAGCTTCCTTTCCCACCCCATTTCTCCGTTCGCCATCCGCCATCCGCCTCTCCCCCCATCCGCCTCGTCTTGCCTTCCCATCTCAGAATCGCCCATCCACCATCCCCGTCAAAACACAAAACACAACACCCAAAAACCCAGGCACACGACATTTGAAACATTCACATCTTCTCGCCACAACAAACACAAACTATACGACACAACACACCAACACCCTGAACCCCCGAATTCCTCCTCCTGTACAACAACAATTTCATCGTCATTCTCGCCCTTCTAATAATCTTTCGACAAATACAATACCAAGCGAAACAAATAGTACGACAATTACCCCCCCGACTTAAATCACCTACGTCGTCCGTCCCACTACCTGAGATCACACCCAGACAAGGATCAAGCGTTTGCGCATTACGTTGGGAAGGAGTTGACTTTCCGTACGTTCGGGAAAAGCGCCGTTGCGACAGGAGACACTCCCATCATCGCCTCTACAACAACACAACATCCATTGCGCCAGCCAAGAATCGAGAGACGGCGACAAAACACTATCTCCGTACACTTATCAACAAAGTAACGGACGGAGAATACTTTTGCTGTACACCAATCTGTACTTTGTTACCTCTTACCGCTCGACGACATCTCACACCGTTTCGAACGCGCACTGTCCCTTTTTCGTCCAGGGAAGGAGATCTTGTATGCATAGTATTGTATACATAGTACGCCCAAAGTTACAAACTTGACTTGAACTGGACTTGCTCGCCCCAGCATCAATCAGTCAAATCAACCCTTGTGTCATCATATATCACACATCACACATCGAATACTAACTCGCGCCTTCCTGCATTCCTACATTCCGGAGGAGGCAACAACTCGCATCCCAACCACCATCGAACAACACCACCCAACCCCGTCAAACAGCCCAAGCAACCCAGGCAACACCCCCCTGCTGCATCCAATAACATCCCGCATCTTCACACCAGACTACTGAAAAACTATCAGACCACCCTATCTGTACTATACCTGTACAGTACATACCTGGAACGGATAATACTCCAACTGCATACCATACCCCAGCCATCACCACCTGCCCTGCGCCGAAGGGGAAAATCCGAGCGTGCAACGTGCAGCCACCCCAGCAAACCAAGCTGCAACAAACAGGCGCATCCCTTCCCTTCGCTACTCTCCTGCCTGGCAATTGTCGCAAACAAACTTTCCAGCACCTCTCTCCTCCCGCCATCAACCCCTCTCACAACCCTCTCTCTCTCCAAAAAGACAACTCTCACAGCAACGACCTTTCCCATGCGCTCCGCAGCTCCCGAGAAAGCCGTCAAGATGCCCTATAACACCCGTCGGAAATCGTTGTCGCTGCCGTCGCTAGGCATCCACCTCCCCGTCACACACGCCTCGCGAGCAGCTGCGGCCGCCGCGGCTGCAAACCGCTCACCGCCTTCGTCGACACCGCCGTCCGACCAGCCGCCGCTCAAAAAATTAAAACAGTCGCACGCCGCCGCATCATCATCGTCATCATCATCGAAACCGCAGTCGCAGTCGCATATGTCGCCACCGTCGAAACCGGAACCGGCCGCGAAGAGCATACTGAAGTACGAGCACACGCCGCCGCCGTCGCCGGAGGCAGACCTGGTGGAGGAAGACGATGCGCCGAGACGAGAGATCGATTTGGAGGGAATCAATGATGATATCGTCGAGGCGGTTATTGTACAATTACAACGGACAGCGAACAGGCCGCACCTGGTCAAGGAGCTGGCCGCCATCCTGTCGACCTCGGTCAAAATAGTCGAGACGTGAGTCCCCCCCTCCCCTTTCCCCGCGACCAGAATCGCGACCCCAGCCTCGACCTTAAACTAACCCCCCCTTCTCACTCTAGATCCGCGAACCCGTCAGCAATCATCTCCTCCCGCCTCTCCACATACCTCAAGCGCACCTGCTGGTCAGCACTCGCGCCATGCCCGCTC
>LMYD01000245.1:0-60070 GCA_001630595.1 Pseudogymnoascus sp. BL308 | reverse complement strand
CTAACCCTAACCCTAACCCTAACCCTAACCCTAACCCTAACCCTAACCCTAACCCTAACCCTAACCCTAACTAACCCTAACTAACCCTAAGGCACACAACTAAGTGTTAACTATGCATCTAAGTAGTAGGAAGACCTATTAATTACTTGCCCTAAAGTATCATTAGACTAGCATAGAAGCAGACTACTTATAGTATGTGTATAACTACATAACATGCTACCTTATGCACACTAATGTCATAAAGTAGCAAGGCTTCCTACACCCTCTACTAGTACTTAATTACCTTATGTAACACCTTACAATGAACTTTAAGGAGTTCCTAGTTAACAAGCATGAGTATAATAGCATCTTAGTGTTTATGAACTACCTTAGTAAGACCTCTATGACCATACTATGTCATAAGACTATAGACGCATAATAAATGGTGCAACTGTTTATTAAATGAATCTACTAATTTAAGCACACCCTAGTGTTAATCATTAGTAACTATAGACCCTAATTCGTGTCATCCTTCTAGTATAAGTTCTACTAGATCATTAGCGTTAAGATTAAGCTGTCTACGGCTTACCATAAGTAGACTAATGGCTAGACGGAGATCATGAACTAGTATATTAATTAGAGACTACGTCCGTTCGTATCCTACTACTAGGACAATTAGAGCGAGCTGATCCCTATCATGGACTGGGTCTAGATGACACTCCCTCACGCCTCGATTAGTATGACACCCTACTAACTCAAGTACGGAACGGATCCCCGTACGAGTTGGGATTAGAATACCCCAAAGGGAAATACTCCCTAGGAAACCCTTAACTAGGGAGAAGCTAGAGTAGTGGCGGACTGAATGCACGCCGCCTAGACCCTAGCTAAGGGTAATATGGCGAAAACCTAAGAAGATATGTCTAAGTACGCCAACTAGCACTAACGAGCTGTTGATTAAAGCGTAGGGGACAAGGTTTACCTCTTAGTGAAGAATCTCAAGAACACCCGCCTAAGCCACAAGTTAGGACGGCAGTGGTCTAGACCATATATAGTGTTAGAACAAGTTAGTTACGCATTTCGATTACAACTACCTACGGGTTCTCACATACATGATGTGTTCTTACTAGACGTACTCATTAAGGCACTAACTAACTCCCTACCTAGCTAGGCACTACTAGAGCCTAGTAGCGAAGTCATTAATGGCATAGAGGAATGGTAAGTTAATAAGATCCTTGCCGTGAGACTTCACTGCCGTTAACTATAGTACTAGGTGAGCTAGGTAGGATTCGACCTAGACCTAGAGTAGTATCCTATAGCAAATTTCGAGAGCTCTCCTCTTAAGCTCTAAGAGTTTCACGTGGAATATCTAAACCTACTAGGGCCGCTAAAGGACCTACCTAGATGAATTATGGCATAGGAGACGGGCGAGACAAGTTACGATCACAAGAGGAACGGCAAAGTAAGAAAAACAGCGTCGTTACTACCTACGACACTAAACTAAGCACCCTTAGAGCTAGGGCACACTTAGAGTTATAATCCTTACGGAGGCTACCCTTCCTAAACGTCTTACTAGCGTTACAACAAGCAGCTACCACCATGAGAGACGAAGGGTTAAAGCGACCTCACGCGAAAGACTACCCCCGAGTTCCCTCTAGCATAGGGCCTGATTACCCTAAGGGCATGGCGAAACCACCTGCCGTCTCCTCCTCATCCTTCCCCTCATCCTTCCCCGCTCTCTTCCTCTTCACCCCACGGGGCCTAGCAACTGCAGCTACCACTAATTCCACCCCCTCCTTCACAGCCTTCTCTACGCCCTCTAGCAAGGAGGACGTAGAGGAGTCCTGCCCCTTGTAGAGTAGCGCCATATCCTTCTTTACGGCTAGGATAGCCTAGCGGACGCGCTACACCACGTTAGCTTTAAGCTAGGGAAGAATGCAACGGGGATACTTACACGGAGACCGTCCTTAATGGAGAGGTGGAGGGCAACGCCCTCTAGGTAGGCTAAAGCCTCGGCTAGAGTCCGAAACTTTAGCATGGTAGCGCTAGTAATGTTAGTGACGCGAGCTGCCTCTTTAGCAGTAGAGATAACGTTAGCGGGGACGAGGGGAGACGTGGACTTGGCGTTAACAATGGCCTAGTATTCTAAGCCTAGGAACTAAGCTAGCTATCCCTAGAAGTTAGCCATAGAAACTAAAACAGCTAGGACGTAAGCCGTCTAGAAACTCACTAGGATACACTAGCCCTTCTGCGCCACGTAGTGGCTACACTTTAAGCTCTTAGAGCTCTACACGTAGTCGTAGGCAGGTTTCCCCGCCTCTAGAGACGCCTTGTGGCGTAAGTAGCGCATGCACAAGGCATAGTATGCCTTAGGGAGGGTAGTAGGGGAGACGGGAATTAGCATCGTCACGGAATTATACTACAAAACCGTTAGCTAAGCCTAGAAAGTATCACTTACGTGATGGTGCGCCGTCGTTACCTACTCGTTCGTTTGGTTTAATTGTTCTATTAATTAGTTAGTAAACATACAATACACGAACGGGAGGGGGCACTTACTAGTCTTAGAGGGGGGGGTTCTTAATCGTTATAGTGAAGAAAATATCATTAGAACCTTAGACGAAATATTAGCTTGTTATGGCAACTGCTTATAACAATGAATCTCTAAGATGGCTTAGCGCGCGCATAGTAACTAAGAAATCCGCGACGCCTTATAACACGCCTGCATACCTTCTAGCATAGATCTAGACCCCTTAAATATTCTTTGTTGTTCACAAAGAATCGTTCCCTAACTGCCCCACGGACGCATTTAGTAGTGCCACTTAACAACAAAAAGAAGTATGCGCGAACGTGAACTACATACTTCCTAGTAACGATATGAGAGTCTTGTGCTTTAAGGACAAAGCACATTCTTAAGGAGGGGGGTAATGTAAGGATGCCTCCTTACATGGAGTAGACCTAGACCCCTAAGGCAATGTAGTGTGGTTGTAGGTAAGAGTTAAGAGTTGGAGTAGTTCCATGTAACAAGTAGAGGTGGTTTAGAGGACACGCTAAGGCTTAGCTAGGTCGTAGCTAAGTTAGACCCCATTCGGGTACATAAGGGGTTAGAAGCCATAAGCTCCCCCTTCATCTTTTTTGTATCCTTCGTAGTAGACCTATAGGATTGCACCAACTCATATCTAACTTACACTCCCATATGCCACTTCTCGTGATACAGTGCCCTATGTCCTTACATAGGCCTTACGTAGGCTATGTAGGTGCTGCTATAGGTGTAGGACCTAGGCGTCTAGCTATGGCTATAGGCAGTAGCTATAGAGCATGCATAGGAGCACCCCCTACTCTAGGAGGTGAATGAAGGCCTTGCTCATATCGCCTATCGCCTCTCCTCTAAAGCAAGCTGTCTCTCCTCCCTCCTCTGCCGTTAGGGTTNGGGGGGGGGGGGGGGGGGGGGGGGGTAGGGGGCGCTAGTCATTATAGTTAGGTTATTACAGTCAACTAGCCTATGCACGCGCGCTAAGCCCTCGCGTTCTATGTAGGGTAGCTAGTCATTATGGTCAACTTACTACAAATACTAGCGGTAGTGCTCCTATTAACTACAATAGAGATTTGTATAGTTGCAATAACAAGCAAGCTAAGTTGTAATAGTAAGTAAGCTAAGTTGTAATAGTAAGTGAGCTGAGTTGTAATAGTAAGTAAGCTAAGTTACGACCACATAAATTTTGTGTAGTTGCAATTACGAAATGCAACCGCTTAACCTCTAGATGCGCACTATCCTAGCATGCATAATCCTAGCGTACAATCCCATTGTGTAATCCTAGCGCCTATACTCTACTATATTCTACTACCTCTACTACATAAAACAATCCCATTAATTGTACGCAAAATAACCCAACTATACAGATAGAGTTGCGACCGTATAAAATCTATGTAGTTGCAAGTAGAATGACGCTACTAAGTTGCAACGACAAGTGAGTTGCAACCACATAAATTTGTGTGGTCGCAACTACAACGGCTAATGTACCCTCATGTACCCTTAACACACACAAAATCCCATCGGTACAAGGTACATCCGTTGCGACCACACAAATTACTGAGTTGCGATCACACAAATTTGTGTGGTCGCGACTGCGACGACGCCAGTGAGTTGCAACCACGTAAATTTGTGTAGTCGCAACTACAACTAGCAATGTATCCCCGCGACCATGTACATCACCAAGTATACTTCCTACGGTCGCAATCATCGGTACTTCATAATGGGAATGGCATCAATTAATTAATTATAGCGCAATGCGCGAACTAAGTACATAGGCGCAAGCGCAAGGCAAAAACAATGCGCCTATTATGAAGTTCGATCATACAAAATCCTACAGTCGCTAAAAGTTCGACCACCAAAAATCCTCTCGCTAAAAGTTCGACCACACAAAATCCCCTTCGCTTAATCTTCGACCATACAAAATCCCCTCGCTAAAACTTCGACCACACAAAATCCCCTCGCTAAAACTTCGACCACACAAAATCCCCTCGCTAAAACTTCGACCACACAAAATCCCCTCGCTAAAACTTCGACCACACAAA
The DNA here is from genome assembly GCA_001630595.1 of Pseudogymnoascus sp. BL308. Taxonomy (NCBI): domain Eukaryota; kingdom Fungi; phylum Ascomycota; class Leotiomycetes; order Thelebolales; family Thelebolaceae; genus Pseudogymnoascus; species Pseudogymnoascus sp. BL308. Next base: position 55,522 of record LMYD01000245.1, on the reverse strand, counting down.
ATCCCCTCGCTAAAACTTCGACCACACAAAATCCCCTTCGCTTAATCTTCGACCATACAAAATCGCTAAAAGTTCGACCATACAAAATCCCCTCGCTAAAACTTCGACCACACAAAATCCCCTCGGTTAAACTTCGACCACATAAATGTATCCCCGCTTAAACTTCGACCATACAAAATCCTAGTGTACATTATCAAAGTATACGTCAACTACACACAAACTCACAGTCGCAACTATAGATAGTACTGTACTGTACTTTATAATGGGAATAGCATTAATTAATGCGTAATGAGCAAACTAAATACACGAAACATAATGCGCAAATGCGCGAGTAAAACAAAGCGCCTATTGCGCGAGATAAAACCCTGGGGTCTGTGGTGTAGCCGCAGCACCTCTCTTGTGAGGCGGGAGCGGCAGGACTCTCGGGGAGGCGCCTCGCGTCGTCCAGATACAAGGTACGCGATTGGCAACGCACAGCGGGCACGCAAACTCGGGGTTCGCATTGTCGGGGCGGTGGTAGTCATTAGCCGGCCATTTTGGCGCGGCGACTTTCATCCCCTTGACGTATGCGCATAGGTTTTTCTTGCTGCGCGAGTGAGTCCAGTCGCCAAACTTTCCCTGCCACCCTGCAATCTTGGCGCCTACCGCGTCGACGGTGCTGGCACAGACGCTATCCGCAAGCTCGCCGTCCAACAGGCCGCCCGTGGCCACAAACTCGACGGGAGTGGCCATCTGGAGTGGCGATCTGACCGCGACGGTCCCAGCGGGCACAGGCAGCGGACGCGGAGCGAACGAAACGGGCGCGAACTGGGCCCTGGTGTCCGACACAACAGACGGCGTGCGCGGACCCGGAACGGGGGCGAACTGCGCGCTGGTGTCCGATACAACAGACGGCGCGCGAGATCCGAACGGGGACTCGTATGGCTTGAGCCTCTTTGGGTCCCTCTGCTCAGAGTCGTTTGACTCGCGACGGCGACCTGGTGCGGGCGGGGGATGCATCAGCGCGGCAGAGTACGACCGGCGCTGCGGGGACGAGGAATCCGAAGACTCCCCCGCCGAAGTTGTCGCATCGAGAGAAGTCGAGGCGCCCGGGGAAACCGACGAGCCAAGAGATCCCGTCGTGGTCTGTCGAGTTGGAGACAGGCGGATCTCCATGCGGCGAAGACCTGACGCGCCCACCAGCTGCTTTCGGAGGGCGTCGAGTTCTGACGCCTGGGCCTCGCGGGCCTGCTGAAGCTCTCTCTTGAGTGCATCCAGCTCTGCGGCGTGCGACTGGCGCTCGAGATCGAGATTTCTCTTAGCCGTGTCGAGCTGCGCCAGAGTCTCTCTAGCCTGCTGCGCCTTTGCGCGAAGCTCAGATTCCGTCGCGTCCAACTTCTGGCGCATTCCCTTCTCTGCATTCTCCGCGTCAAGCTTTCCGCGCGAGTCCGTTTCCGCCGCCTGAAGTTTCTCGCGGAGATCGGTCTCGGATTTCTTCGCGTCTGCTTCTGCCTTTTCTGCGGCCTGAAGCTTTGCGCGGAGGTCGGTCTCGGTTTTCTTCGCGTCGGCCTCGGATTTCTTCGCGTCGGCCTCTGCCTTTTCTGCGATCTGAAGCTTTGCGCGGAGGTCGGTCTCGGTTTTCTTCGCGTCGGCCTCGGTTTTCTTCGCGTCTGATTCTGCTGTTTCCGCCGCCTCAAGTTTCGCGCGCAGGTCGGTTTCCGCCTTCTTCGCGTCAGCCTCAGCTTTCTTCGCGTCTGCTTCTGCGGCCTGAAGCTTCGCGCGCAGGTCACCCTCTCCCTTCTTCGCGTCGGCAACCGCATTCTTCGCGTCAGCCTTCGCGTCAGCCTTCACCGCCGCCGCATCCGCCTCCGCCTTCTCAATCTTCGCGCGCTCTCCCTCCTGCGCCTGCTTCAGCTGCTCGCGCAAATCTTTCTCAGCTGCCTGCGCGTCCACAACCTTCTTCTCGGCGATTTCAGCATCCCTCTTGGCCCACTTCTGCAAGCGCTCGAGGCGGGCCTGCAACGCGTTGTTCCCCGAGGCCTTCTTCTCCAGCTCGCTGATCTCCGCCTTGCTCTTCGCGTTAGCCCTCTTCGCGTCTGATGCTTCCTTCTGGCGTCGCGCTTCGAGCTCGTTGAGCTGCCTCTTGAGCTCGGTAGCGTCGGAAGCGCCCTTGGTCTCTGCCTGCGCGATCGTCTGCTTCGAGGCTTCGGCCTCCTGCTCGAGCTTCTTCTTTGCGTCGCCGGCCACCTCCTCGAGCTTTTTCTTCGCCTCTTCGGCTTGCTCCTTGAGCTGCTTCTGAAGTTCGCCGACGTCGTCGGCATTCTTGGCCTCTACCTGCTCGAGTCGCGCCTTGAGAGCTTCGGCTTCCTGCTCGAACTGCCTCTTAATCTCCGCGGCGTCTTCAGCGCCCTTCCCCTTCGCCTCCTCGAGCTTCTTCGTTGAAGCTTCGGCTTCTTGGTCGAGCTTCGTCTGCAACTCGGCAGCGTCTTGGGCATTCTTCGCCGTGGCCTCCGCCAGCTTGTTCTTGGAGACTTCGGCCTCCTGCGCGAATTGCTTCTTGAGCTCGGCGACGACTTCGGCGTTCTTCGCATTCGCCTCCTTGATCTGATCCTTCAAGGCATCGGCGTCCTGCGCAAACTTCTTCTGGAGCTCGGCGACGACTTCGGCATTCTTCGCGGTCGCCTCCGCCAGCTGCTCCTTGGACGCCTGGTCGACGTCTTGTACGCGACGGGTCTCTGCCAACTCCAGCTGCTTCTTCGACGCGTCGGATTCTTCCAGACGCTTTGCTTCTGCCTGCTGCAGCTTATTGCCCGACGCCTCGGCGGCCTGCTCGAGCTTCGTCTCGGCCTCCCGCAGCAATCCACGCAGCACACCGATCTCATCCTCGTACTTCTTCTTCTCGGCGTCTGACTTCTCCTGCGCCGCCTCGATCTTCGCCTCGAGCCTCCCCACCTCCCTGCTGTGCTCCTTGATGAGATTCTCGCGGGCAGTCGTCGTAAGCGCAAGTTCGGCTGAAGCCAGCTCTTTGCGCTGGGCACCTTCTGTCGCCGCTATACCCTCAAGACCCTTAATCTTCTCGGCCGCCGCTGCGAGCTGCGCCTCTAGTCGCCCCAGCTCCTTTCCGTGATCCTGGACGAGCTGCTCGCGTTCGGCTCTCATGCGGCCATCTGCCGACAACAGCAAGGCCTCGAGCCCCTTGATCTTATCCTTGGTAGTCTTTGCGCTCTCCTGCAGGTGGGCGTTCTCGAGCACGCCCTTCTGAACGCGCTGCTGCTCCTGGTGCAGACTCCGCAAGTTCCCCGTCTCGTCCTTTGTCGCCTCCTGCTGGAATTGCAGCTTCTGTTCGAGCAGCTTCTTCTCCTGCACAAGATGTGCTTCGCGCAGGTCGCTCTTCAGCGCGGAAATCTCGAGCTCCAGCTCCCCCTGCGTCGTGTGCCCCTTGATGAACGCGTCGAGCTTCGTGGCGATCTCCGTCGACTCCGGCCTGCGCTCAAGCAATGAGCGCAGATCTGAAGAGGTCGAAGTGAGGACGTCTCTGACCGGCGTAAGCTCTGCGCGCACGACGTCTGCAACCCTCGAATCCTCTTCCGGGTTGGGTCTATTGCTTAGACGCAACCCGGAAGAGGTCGGGATATCGCCGAGGAGGGTCTTTATGGGCGCCAGCTCCTGGCGCAAGAGGTCTTCGAGTGCCGACTTCTGCGGCAAGCTCCCAAGCGATGAAAGTAGGCCGTCAGCGGTCGGAACTTTGGCGAGTGCGTTCTTTAGCGGCATCAGCTCGCTGCGCACAATCTCTTCGATAGCCGACTTCTCCGGAAAGCTCCCAAGTGACGAGAGTATGCTGTCAGCGGTGGGGATATTAGCGACAAGGGTCTTCATAGTCGTCTCGAGCGCTGAAGATGTCCCTATCTTCCCCACCGCGTCCTTCAGAAGGGCGAGATCCTTCGCCAGCTTGTCCCCCGTCTTGTCTGCCGCCTGTAATCCCTTGACGATCCTGCCGACGTCCTTGACGGCCTCGTCTAGACCCTCGAGCTTTCCGACAAGGCCAGCCGCCTCGAGGTTCTGGGCGCTCTTGGCCCCGGCCTCCGCAGCTTTGCGGACCTTCTTGAGGGCGTCTCCCAGCCCCCTTACCTCCTCGCTCGTCTTGTCGCCACTGATCGCATCGGTAAGTGTGTTGACAGCTCCAACGAGCTTATCTTCGATGCCGTGCTTAACGGCGTCAAGAATGTCTTTCCTCGCAGCTTCCACATCTTCCTTTGTGGTTTCGACGTGGCTCCGGAACTCTTCGTGCCCCTTGTCGCGGGCATCTGCTTGAATCTTGATATACGAGACGGTGTCGTACACAGCGTCGAGGGTGGTCTCGTATTGGACTGCCGGCAGACCCGCGGCATCTCTCCTTGCGTTCGCGACGCCCTGTACGGCCGCCTTCTTTGCTTCCAGCTCCTCCTCTTGTCTCGCCAGGTGCTCCTTTAAATCCCGGGACGCTTCTTCAGACTCTAAGAAGACGGAGCCTGATTGTACCGCGCGGAAATTTGCCATCATGGATGGGCCGGCGGTTCTCCCAAAAGCTCCCTTCCCGATGCCGATAGGTCCCGGGAGACCACCGAGGCCGGACATGGTTTCGCTAGTGGATGGTATTTTTGTTCAAATAAATCGCAGGCGTCGATATTGAACTTGACGGTTTGATGTGAAGAGGTTTGACGCGTAGAGAATCGTCGCGTCGCTAACTTCTCAAATTCCCATCAACGTTTAAATCTCCGCCAGCTTCTTAGGTCGTCTGAATCTCCGCCAGCGTCTCAAGTTCATGCGAATCTCCGTCAGTTTCTCAAGTTCCCACTAACGTCTGAATCTCCGTCAGTTTCTCAAATTCCCACCAACGTCTAAATCTCTGCCAGCTTCTTAGATTCCTGCGAATCTCTGCTAGCGTCTCATGTTCCTACCAACGTCTAAATCCCTACCAGCTTCTCAAATTCCCACCTTTATTAAACTTTTAATTCTATAGAACTTTAGACGCTATAGAATCCTCGGCGCAATATACACCTACCGTCAAAGACCGCTGCATCCCAATCCTCCCCGCAATCCAACGTCCGCCGCCAAACCCCCTACCCAAATGTCGCGCCTGCCCTCAACCCGCGAGAAGAACGCGGCGTACTACCTCGCCAAGACTGGGACTTTATTCGAGCTGTCAAAGGCAATCATCGAGATGACCGGGTTTGCCTGCGACAGTTGGTTGCAGTCGCAGTATAACTATAATAAGACGATGATCGTGTTGGCAGTCCATGAGATCCTCCTGTCAACCCCGCGATCCATCCTCTACGGCCTTATTAACGGAAACTTGCCCGAAAAGGCAAGTAACTCAGACGTTCAATACGTACAATCCCACAAGTACGCCGCGGTCGCCAGCACCGGAGTTGTCATGCCGGTTATATATGCGGTATATCTCGTCCACAAAGTTGACGCCACCCCACCGACAGTCGCCGAGATACATGAGATCCTCGCCGAAGTGGTGGTGCCGGACACGAGGGACAACAAGAAAGCGACGGAAGCTCTCATGGCGCAGCTCGAACAGCGGATCGATGGGTGCGAACCCGACGACATTCTTTCTGGTGGCTTCGTCCACATCGGCTTCGCTGGCGACGGCGTCACGAGGATGAAGAACCATAGCGATGGAGTAAATTCCAACTCGGTGATGCAGGCTTTCCGAGAGGCGGCGGGAACCGACTTTGAGCTGCAGTCCTTCATTGTCGGAAGGATCACGAAGCTCGAATACGCAGGACTGGCCGAGGTGGTTTTCAGCCGCCTCGGCCAGAGCTATACCTGCATGGGCGGTGGATTTAACGGGATAGCGGCGGGAACGAGCATCGCAGGGGCCTACGCGATCGATGCGAGATCGTGGGAGAAGATCAACGCCATGCCCTCTGACAAGATCTACAACACCAATTTCACAAACGATATCACCAAGACCCAGGCGGCAACTGCAGCTATGATTGCTACCATCGCCCGGGAGTCTGAGATCCAAGAGGAAGACAAAGCCCTCGAAGCTGTCCGCGCGACGTTCACCGCCGAAGAAAACGCCACTGTCGATAGAGCTGTTGAGAAAGCTCTTGCTGCATTTGACGCGAGGATGGCAGCGGGGGATCCCATCTCCGCGCGATCTCCTGCGGTGGAGGCCACGGACGACACTGGGGAGGCCGCCGAAGATATCGACGACACCATCGAGCGCGACAGCCAGCCGGAAAACCCCGCTGAAGCTGAAGAATCAGCAGACGACATCGAGGACAGCGACAGCCAGCCAATCCGCCCCCCAAGCCGTTTCCAGAGGCGCCGCGTCTAAATAGGCACGAGTTGCTTTCTGCCTTCTGTCGTTCCCTTCTCATACTTCCCGTCCTGTCGTTTTTTCCTTCTTCCTTGACGTCGTCTGCTGAAATCCAGCGTATATCTTCTTTGTTATTCACCGCATATCCTGTTGTCTCCTACGCATATCCCCGTCTTTTTCTTACTTTCTGTCCTGTCTTTTTTTGTGCTTCTCCCTTGTTATCGTCTGCCGTCTGCCGAAACCCGGCGTATATCCTCTGGTATATCCTGCATATCCCCCTCGTTTTCTTACTTTCCGTCCTGTCTTTTTTCTACTTCCTCTTTGTCTTCTGCCGGAATCCGGCATACCCTCTTTCCTTTCTTCTTTGTCTGCTGAAATCCAGCGCATATCCCTCTCGTGTCCTCTTATCTCGCTCCAACATCCAATAGAAGTCTCTGCGAAGCAATAGTAGAATGAAAACTGTTTCAACGGCTATAATATGTTTATTTGAAGCCTATCGATGAAGCGCAAACTGTAAACTGCTGTAGAAAAATTCCCGCGATGGAACCCCTATCCCCGTTTAATTAATTATCCCGCCTTGAATATCGGTAAAAATGCATGCCCATCGCGTCCTCCAACCTTGCGCCTTGCGCCTTGAATATATGTAGAAAAGAAAAAAAATATGTCTCCATCCCAACCTCTGCAGCCAACTCATCTTCTGCGGCGAGATTGGTTCCCTGCGACTTTCACAGCCGGCCCATCTTCCGCTGCATACTTAGCAACTGGCGCTGACGTTTTCAAGGGCGGCAACATCAGTTCCTTGCGACTTTCGAAGCCCTCTCGTCTTCCGCCGCCTGCTCATCGACCTCGACCTGACGCTGACGCTTCCGAGCATGACCAACTCGATCTGGGTGTGGAGAGATGAAAGAAGCACGTCGTCGGCCTTATCCCACTTCGCCCTGTCCCACCCCGCCGTCTCCTTGTCGATAATGTAAGCCCCTGTATATGTATTAAGCATACATTTCAAAGATTTAGCCACTCCAGCAACGAAGTTCGAGTTGGTAGATTTGCCATGCTGCAATATGTCGTCTGGTAAGGATGTGGAAAATAAGGCGGCATTTCTCTGCCCTTTTTCGCTGTTCGCCTGTCTCAATGCGGCCAGTTTATCCGCGGCTGGTTCGATGCCCTCCTTGTCAGCTCCCGTTGGATCTTGGGCTGGCGCTGCGTCATCTTCAATGTCCTCCCTCGCATGTTCTTGTTCGTGGTCCGCATCTGGCAAAGCAGCTACCCCCGCGTCATCCGCAACATTCTCCGCTGGAGCAATCGCGTCTCCTCGGGCATTCTCCTCCGCAACTCTCTCTTCGGCCTGCTTGGCCAGCTGGAGATAACGCGCGGCGCGTTCCGCCGCAGGTAGCGCAGCAGCTTCCTCCTCAGCCACTCTCGCCTCCTCCGCAGCAGCATCTTCGGCAGCTTTCTTTGCAGCCGCAGCCTCGGTAGCCTCCTTTGCTTTGGCCTCGGCGGCTTCCTTTGCAGCTTTCTCAGCAGCATCCTGGTCGGCGGCCTCCTTGGCCAGCCTCTGGTAATACGCTGCACGATCAGCGGCAGACTTTGGGATAGACGCCATCTCAACTGCCGCTTGAGCAGCGACGGCAGCAGCTTTGGCGGAAGCTTCTTTGGCAGCGGCTTCTTTGGCGGCAGCAGCTTTGGCGGAAGCTTCTTTGGCGGCGGCTTCTTCTTTAGCGGCTTTTGCGAGCCTCAGATAGCGTTCCGCTGCGGTCTCTTGCCCTGCTGGTGTATCAGCGCCGACATTCTTCTTCTTTGGCTTCTCCGTCTCCGCGCTAGGATTCGCCTTCTTTGGTGGCTTCTTGCCTAGCAAGGCAGTCCCCATAAGCTTACTCTCGCGCTCCAGTTTGAACGCTGCGAATCGTTCGCCGCAGCTCTGGTGCTCCAGCTGCCTCGTGTAAGGATTTTTGTCCTTCAGGTCAAAATTCGCGAAAGACGCGATCCAAAGCTGGCTGAAAGCCTTCGCCTCGCGCGGGTTGCTGGTATGCGCGCCATGGTAAACCGAGTTGAACCATAGGGCAATATTTCCCGGCTGACTAGGAAAGTTGGTCTCATTAATGAGACCAACTGGTCGGTGGGCGTCCTCTGGTAACTGTCCCCGCATCTCGCAGCCGTCCAACGTTAAAATTCTCCCTTCCGCGTCGTATAACGTATGTCCTAAAAACCCGGCAGTTTTCTGAGATGTCTTACTATTTCGACTCTGGACGGTGCCCTTGGCGTTGAAGCCGAATCCAGACCAGCCCGCTAAGTCTGATCCCGCCGTCGCGCCAGGGACTTTGAAGGGGAGCTTGGACAGGATCCGAAGCGTTGCTACAACCTAATCGGCCAACAGACACTGCTTCGGAACCATCCACGGCCGGAAGGGCCCAGAACCCGGCACGGGGTTCCAGACCCCGCCTTTAGGGGGACGGGGACATCCCGCCGGTGTCAACTCATAGTCCGCGAGCCTATGGGCTTGGACATTAGCTGCCAATTCAGCAGCCTCGTCGTCATTGATTTTCTTTCCCTTCTCTTCGACGAAAGGTCGGAAATTAAAGGCGTCATAATCAATTGGCGCCATGTTTTCTTTTGTCGGAGCGATCTGAACTTGCTGTGAGCTTTTGTGCATGACTTCGCAGAATGGGTACCTACCTTTGCGCGTAATCTTTCTTGTGACCTCGGTGAGTCTATTGTGATTAGCAAGTATTCCACGTAGGTTTGTCGAAGTTCGAGGCCGGTGCTACAGTTGGCGTGTTCGAGGGATGTACTCACATAATGCGATACTATAAGTGAAGTCAGAATGTGAAGTCGAGTTCCTTGCAAGTGACTTACATTTGTGTGCTTGCACAGCAGAGTTCGAGGTACCAGTTGGGGCAGAACAGCAGTGAAATCTTGGAAATGAAGGGTGGTCTGTGAATCGAGCTTTCGATCTTAACTTGCGGAGGCACAGCAGCCGTGCAATTAGTCTTGTTGTAGGTGTATGTGTAGGTTCCAGCTCGCATCAACCTCACTGATGTACTCACAGATGAGGTAGTAGAGTGTCAACGGCGCAGGAGAAAAGATGGGAGGTGTGCGGATGTTCCAGATCGATGGGGAGAAGAGCAGCGAAAGGTGCGCAGACGTTTCGGATAGGAAAAGAGCAAGAGGGCTGTGGCGGCAGCAAGGTTGAGGGTGTCAAGGTTGTCGCTGGCGAGGTTGGTCGGCAGTGATGTTGTCGACAGTGATGTTGTCGCTGGCGAGATCGAACAGCGGCGAGATCAATTGGCAGTCACAACGAAAGGGAAGAGAAAGAGGGTTGACAGGATAACATTGGAACTATGAAAATATCCCGGGTCTATATGCCTTGGCCGTCTTGAGAAGACGCCGAGCTTAACGATTGAAAGCACTCCGCGTGGGAAACGGATCTTGAGTTGTCAGCTCAAACAGCTCGACGTGCCATTCCCCAGCAATCAAGCGGCGGGAGGAACCTTGACCATCTCAAGAAGACGCCGAGCTTGACGATTGAAAGCAGTGCGCGTTGGAAACGGATCTTGAAGTTGTCAGCTCAAACAGCTCGACGTGCTATGCCCCAAATCAAACGGCGAGAGGAACCCAGCGCATCCTCTCAAGATAGCGTCAAGGGATCAAGAGGGAGTAGAGTAGAGAATAAAGAAACCGCTTATCTGCAGACTGTCCATCTGTACGCCAAGCTTCACAATTGAAAGCGGTGCGCGTGGGAAACGGATGCTGTTTGTTGATTTTGAGGGTGATTGGGAGAATCTTAAGCGCAAAATGTCAAGGGACTCAATATAGGCGCCAAATCGCAAAACCAGGCGCCAAAGCTATAAGCAGGCACAGATCGCAAAACCAGGCGCTAAAGCCACAACAAGGCGCCAATCTCAAAACCAGGCGCTAAAGCCACAACAAGGCGCCAATCTCAAATTAGACGCAAATCCCAAAACCAGGCGCAAATCCCAAAACCAGGCGCCAAAGCCAAAACTGGGCGTAAATCTCAGAACTAGACGTAAACATTAGAACTAGACGCAAAGCCACAAGCATGCGCAAATCTCAAAACTAGACGCAAACTTCAAAACTAGACGCTATATAGACACTGTAGTAAAATATATAAGGATAGGCAAGGTATATAACTATCTAGATGAAATACACCTTCGAAGCAAATATTCACACAGTTGAATTAGAAGCATATCTTATCCCAAAGTTAACCGTTTGCACAGTATCATAATCCCTCGGATTATCGCAGTTGCCAAAGATCTTCAGCGCACGCACAACTAAGGAGTAACTCCCCGCTGGAACATACGAGCCGTTCGCGAGCATACCCGTAAAGGAAGTGGCCTGAGGACCAGTAAGACCCTCAACACTCCGGGGAAGGGCAGTCTGGGCACAAGCTTATAGGCATCAATAAGACCGCCACCCTGCTGCGCGACAGATCCCAGGAAGGGTGATCCGATGACGCCGTCATGGAACACATTAGGGTTGGCAGTGGTCGACAACAGTGACTTGATCTCGGCAGGCGTCACCTCGCCCTTGCCGCGAGCCTCCATTAGGAGAGCAACGACCCCAGCGACGTAGGGGGTCGCCATCGAGGTACCACTCTCTATAGCGTAGCTGCCCTCGAGGACCGGCCATGTCGACAGCATGAATCCACCGACTCCGGAAGCCGCTGTCATGGGGAGGATCTCGTAGCTAGGACCCCACTGTGTGAATTGGCTGATTTGACCGCCAGATTGAGGGTTGGTTTCATTAACAAAGATGGTCTCTACGTACTTTTCGCTAATCATGTGCAGAGTGACATTAGCCCCAGATGCAGCAAGCTTGATCAAATTCTCGCTAGTCTGCGTAGACACCATTCCCAAGCACGTAAGAGCAGGGTCCTGGGAGGGGAGCTCATAGGTGCCAGGCTCCTTATTATAGAACAGGATATTCTTGGCACCAGCCTCGATCGCGTTGGCCTGCTGGATACTGTTGCTGCATCCACCGTGGCGGATCAGAACTATCTTGTCGGAGATGTTCGTGTGGTTGCCCGTCCACGGCTCACAGGAATCGCCAACGATCGATACGTTAAGGCTGCTGGGATACAGGGTATAGGTGCTGTTCTTGAAGTTAGAAGTACCCGCTAGCTGCTAGCTAAATTCTTTAGTAGTGTTCTAGGTTGAGGAAGTAGCTCTGGTTAGCAACAGAGGGCTGTATAAGTTGTTGACAGATCCGATACTAATACCAGCGGCGTTGTCGATACCATTTGAGCCCAAGAACAGGCCGTAGGTCCCGTCATTGCCAGTAGCAACGAAAGAGGGAAGGCCAGCCTCGGCCAGCTTCTGGATCAATTGTCCCCATGGCTCGTCGCTCCAGCCCTTATACGAGCCGAAGGAGGCGGAAATAATGTCGGCCTTGTCTTCATAGGCCTTCTTGAAAGCAGCAGCGACGATATCAGTGCCAGTATTCACGACCTGCTTTCCAAGGACCTTGTGATGACCTAGAGTCACATTAGGGGCCACGCCAGTGAAGTTATATGGGTTGGACTGAGCGGCAATCAGTCCAGAGACATGAGTTCCTTGGCTAGTTAGCGAAATGATCTATACCGAGGGCCAAGATGCATACATACCATGTCCGCTGTGGCCTTCCCACGGATCAGTAGTGTTGTCCAAAAAGTTGAAACCAAATTCCACTAGGCACCCCTTGCCAAAGCAGCCTCCGAGAGCGGGATGCGTATAGTCAATGCCCGAGTCCACCACCGCCACGCGGATACCAGTTCCTAGATAGCCTTCTTGACGCAGCTTATCAACTCCGGCCATGACGTGAGGGTAGTCGTTGCCTTCGAGGCCCGCGGTGTCACGGCGTCGGAGACTGTGAGCGGCGGCGATATACTGGGCCGACGCACCGTGGGCAACACTCGAAACGTCTTGCTGAGGCTGGTGCAGCTCCCGGACGGGGGAGATCTTTTTCACTATAGGCCATGAGGAGATCTGCTTGACAATTGTGGCCTCGTTCTGATTGTCGCCTAGCAGGGTGAAGGAACTGCCGTGGAAAAGAGCAAGGGACAGGTCGTAGTTGAGACTGGCGGGGATGCCGTAGTCATTAAGAGTAGAGAGGAAACTAGCAGACGACTATACAAGCTAGTGAATCAGTATAACTAGTGACTCTTAAAGGGACAGAATTGACGCGTTTACAGACAGTCTTGGAATCAGCAAACTCGACAATGTATTTCTGGGCGATAGGGTCGCCATGTCCTGCTAAAGCCACTGGTAGGGCTGCGAAGAAGGCGCCTAGCTGTAGCCATGGCCAAAGAGGGGCCATGGTGAAAAAAGTGAATGACAAGATCAAAAGAATCCGAAAAGAGCGACTGGAACCAATTCAAACCAAGCGGCCACAACGTTGAAGGGAAAAAATGAAAGTTTACAAGCAAGACATGAAATATTTGAGAGGCTTAATCAGCCACTAGCAGACCCCTATTATTCTCGTAATCATACTGAGAGGCGGTAGAACTTCAGCTGCCATTGACGCGCCCTTAGCAGCGCCCAGATCTCATATTGGCTAGGATTAGCGTAAATAGCCGCCGATCCGCGTTGATTTAGGCTAGAGCACTAGGCCTGCCAACGTTCCCACTCTACTATATTAGAGTTGTGCAAGTAGTGCGAGATAACGCGCTAATCATACAAGCTAAACTACACGGGCACACACGTAGGTGTCAGAGCTGCAGTAGTTAAACATTATCTTAGTATAACAGCTAATTCTATAGCCACTTTGTCAGCTGCTGTTAGGCGTTAGCCTGCCGCCAAATCAGCTGCGTCCACGCCATCTCCAAAAAACGGGCCACGCGATCTGCAGGAGGCAAACCAGAAGCTTCCTCTTCGGTCTCCTTTTGTTTTTCCGCAGCTGTGTGTCCAGTCCCCCTCTCCACTACATCTACAGTAGATACGCCCTCTTTGGTATTCCACGTCGCTGTCTTTACTTTGGCCTCCTGCATTAATTGAAGAAATTGGGTTGCGCGTTCCGCTAGATGTAAAGCAGCAGCTTTCTCCTCAGCAGTTCTCTGCTCCTTGAAGGCCGTATCTTCGGCAGCCTTCTTTGCTGTCGCTGCCTCGGCAGTCTCCTTTGCTGTTTGTCTCTTCGCCGATATCCAGTAGCTTTGCGTCAGTACTTGGCCTTTTCTACTGGCTTCTTCCCCGTTGATGGAGATGGCGCCGGCACCACCTTTTCTTCGTTAAGACGATGCCCCCAAGCGCACTCTCGCGCGCCAGTTTATATGCTGCGAACTTTAGCACGGCGTTCACGTTCGAGTTCTCTAGTGTTCAGATTTCTATCCTCATGGTTCAAATTGGCACAATCCAACACTAGCTAAAGGCTTGTGCCTTTTCGCATCGCTTATATAGACGCTGTGGCAAAATACATTAAACCACAAGGCGCGATCCCCCTGACTCAGAAAGTTGGTTTCATCAAGGCCGACAGGGCGAGCGGCATCTCCTATAACTAGCCTCGCATCTCGAAATTATCTAGGGTCATGACCTGACCCTGTGCGTCGTACAAGGTCTGGCCTAAATTTCCCAAAGTCTTTTGTGACGGCTTCGCGTTGTAGCATAGAATACGTCAAGCGTTCTACATATCTCTGCAGCCTTCCACACCAAGCTCTGTTCCGGCTTGCGCTCATTGGTTGATTGTCCCTGAACATTAGCGAGGAGGTTATTTATCACGTAGGGTTACCCCAATAATAGAAGCCGTTTCATTGAGCTGGGGAAAGTTGGCGATAGTATGGATAACGCTTGAATGCTAGGCCGCGGAGAAGCTGCAAGGCCGCGGAGAAGCTCAGAGCAGATGCTTGGCAAAACATATAACTTCCGCTATAAGACGCATTCTGATATTGAAATGGCATCTTCGCCATTATGCTAGTCTCCGATTGTGCTCCTATCACATTGCTTGCTTTATAAGAGTCGGATTTGCATCGATGGCAATCGGCGTTTTTACCACCGTTGTTGCCGTCCAGCCAGGGGATGTATGGTGTATCTTCTATAACTATGGTGTTATCTGGACGCTGTGTCGGTGTGCGAGACTCCGTGCCGCTCCGATCGCTCTTTCATCTGCACTGAATGCCATCAGTTACTGAGATTATTTTATATTCTCGACAGAGATACCGGCCTCTCAGGACGTAATTGTTGGTAAGAGATCCGCTAGTAGTGTCTAGCTGCTCACTACAGGCAGAGATGGTGCCAGTTTTCAATGGCATCGCGCAATTTATCGCAATGATATTGCGGGGAAAACAGTCTCGGCGTTGTTGCGTGGATACTATCTACAACAACAACGGCAATTATATAGCAGTAGGTGACGCTTCGTTTTATTTCTTTAGGGAGTAGCATAAATACTGCCTTCTCTATTGGCAAGCGACTGTAGAGCGGGTTATTTATGGCGCATATCACATTATAAATCACGGTTTATTGACGCATTCTCACATTTCCGCCGCCAACATGGCAGACAAGGGAGACAAGGTATTTGTAGATGAAAGTGCCTCGGATGGAGGCATCTCAGATGGAGGCGCAACGCCAGCTGTGGTTGCAGCGCCGACTCCGCGACTTGTGCAGTTCTTGCGTAAGCTCCGAGGACAGATAGACCGCCCACCACGCAAAAATATTGTTGAGATTGATTCAAAGACTGGGGAAATACTGGCTGCTTCGTCGGAATCCGATAGCGACAACAATACATCTCTTGGCAATCTACAGCAAGCTCGGGGGCAAGCATATGCGGAAGGTGGATTAACCAAGTTTTACGTGCCGATTCCAGAGTATGAAGGCCGACATAGATGGGATCCTAGAGCTGAATGGACTCCGGCTGAGGAGAAACGCCTTGTCCGAAAGGTAATTTCCCAACTGCTACGAGACTACAGGGCTAATAATATATCAGCTCGACTATAGGATATGCACCTGGGTGTGCCTAATGTTTTTCTCGCTCCAGCTAGACAGAGGCAATATTAGCCAAGCACTAAGTGATAATATGCTTGATGACCTTGGCCTTAATACGAACCATTACAACTATGGCCAGACGATATTCTATCTCTGCTTTCTCTGCGCCGAGTTACCGTCACAACTAATTAGCAAGAAACTTGGTCCAGACAACTGGATTCCAATTCAGATGATTAGTTGGAGTATTGTTGCGATTTGCCAGTGCCGCATAACTGGGCAAAAATCGTTCTATGCTACTCGCGCCCTTCTAGGGTTGATTGAGGGCGGATTTATTCCCGACAACATTCTATACCTGAGTTATTTCTACAAAAGCTCAGAGCTCCCTATCCGTTTAAGCTTCTTCTGGACTTCTTTCACTTTGACTGGAATTATCTCGTCGTTCCTCGCCTACGGGATTCTTCGCCTTCGCGGTGTAGCAGGTTTAGAAGGTTGGCGGTGGTTATTTGCGATTGAAGGTGGTTTCACAGTGCTTATTGGTATTGCGTCCTTCTTTTACCTCCCGCCATCGCCTACCGAAACAGCAAGTCGATTCCGGGGGGAAAATGGGTGGTTCTCCGAACGAGAGGAGATTATTATGGTCAATCGTGTCCTTCGTGATGATCCTGGAAAAGTATGATACTACCGCTTTTATTTCCAAGAATTCTAGTTGGCTAACGTAACCAAGGGCGATATGCATAATAGACAGGGCATTAGAATTCCGCTTTTGTGGCAAGCACTTTGCGACTACGACTTGTGGCCAGCTTACTCCATCGGGCTCTTATCAAACATTGCATTCTCACCAGTTAGCGCTTATTTAACATTAACACTAAGGAGCCTTGGATTTGACACGTTCCAAACCAATCTTCTAGTCATCCCCGGGGCTGTACTTACACTCGTTCAGCTCCTCTTTTGGACATGGTATTCGGAGAGAATAAACAGCAGGTTCCTCCTCGTCCTTATGTCGGATCTCTGGGGTCTTCCGCTCCTTATAGCCCTCGCGGTTCTCCCATCGGATGCCAGCAAATGGGCGAAGTATATAATTAGTGTTCTTATAATCGGGAAACCTATGACATATGCAATAGTTGGTAAGTCCTCAAGAATTCCACCACATGTAGCCAACCGCTCAAAATTTTATAGTCGCCTCGGTCAGCCGCAACGCGGGCTCTGTGAGAACGCGGACTGTGGGCACTGCGCTATTCAACATGTTCGTTCAAGCCAGCAGCATCATTGCATCGAATGTAGGCTCTCCGTGCGATTTCCTGTTTGGAGCGCATACTAATAGATATAGGTTTATCGAGATGACGATAAGCCAGACTACCGCCGCGGTAACAGGGTTATGCTCGGAGTCCTCGCATTGAACATCGTTGCTGCCATTTTTGCAAAGTACTATTACGTATGGAGGAACAATGTACGGCAAAAGGAGTGGGGTGCTATGGCACAGGAGGAGAAGGACAGGTATCTTGAGACTACAACTGTTCAGGGGAATAAGAGGTATTTTTCAAGGGCTCCGCAACGTGCAATTCTAACACAGATGCAGACTCGACTTTCGCTTTGCGCATTAGAATCTCGATTCTGCGGAAAGATAACGAACAATGATCGGCTTTCGGGCCAGTCTTCAACTTGCGTTGTTTGGACACAGAATAACCTGCCTCAACAATCAAGCAGCGAGAGGAACCTAGCGCATTCCCTCGAGATGTGGCCGACGAATCGGAGCGGAGTAGAGAGTTGTCGGGTTGTTCGAGTTGTGATGCTCAAACCAGGAGGTTCAGGCTGTTGGCTCTTAACAGCGTCTGGAAATCGCATCAGGATTGGCACGGAGGCACTAAACTGCTTGGTAAATCATTTCTGCGGCAAAGTTACTAACTATAAATGAACTAAAGAAACTACTTATCTGCTGATTGCGTATAAAGTTCTGAATTTGCGCCATCTGTGACATATGACATGCCACCTGTTAATTTTTCGATGTCAGAAGTGAAGTAAGAGAAGAAAAGAGGAAGAGGTGCAGAGGGCAAGAACAAATAGAGAGGACAGGGTGAGTTGGGTTTTGCTAAATGCTGCGGCAGCGAGGTATAATAGATTGAGAGTTGATTGACGAATAGAGAAAACTTACGGCAGTGATATCGTAGTCGATGGACTCACAGAGGTATGCGCCGACCGACGAAACAGAGGAAAGACTAGCTAAGGAAACAGGGATTACCGACCGATAAAACAGCGATATGACCTAGCAGCGAGGTTGATCGGCGGTGAGATCAGTAATATATTTCGATAATAGCGAGAGGATTACAATTGTACAGTACAATACAAGCAAGCAACTGACCTAAGTACACTGTTTCGCACATCTAGTTCCTCGGTGTGCTGCTTCTCGAAACGTCCATGGACAACGAGTCTGCTACTAGCTTGTGTCAAAATGATACACCTTCCTTTGTCGCCGCTAATCCTATAAAATTTATAAAGGCTCTAAGCAACTACCTATAGCTGGTATCTAAACGTTGGGGCCCTGTCTCCCATCTCACTTAACTGTTGATCTGTATGTTCGCTCCCTTCATCGTGCAAAGCTTCCCTCTTCTCATTAATCCGCCTATAACTATATCTCAACGCGGCTAAAGCAATCATGCCAATAACACAGAACATGAGTTCGAGTCCGTGGCCTAGCAGGAACTTGGGAGAATCGACTTTGCGGTAGAAGTTTGAGGCCATTGCTCCTCCCAAATTTCCAACGCCAATGTGTAACGCCATACCAGCTGCACGCTTGTAGGAACCGGCGAGATTGTTGGACATCCAAGTAATGTTTCCTGGGAAGGCCGGGTAGATTCCACAGGTGGCAATGAAAACACCGGCGTAGACGACGCCAGGAACAGTGCCTGCTGCGGATCCAGCGATGGCCATAATAAAACCGACGAGGATTGCACACATCGGGAAGAAGACGTATGGCGAGCGGCTCCTCCCTGCTTTTGCGGCCTTGTCCGAGAAGTAGCATACCACTAATGTCACGACGGCTGCTGTGATGTAAATCGGGATTGTGAGCAGTTGAGCAATTGTCGCAGTGTAACCCAATTGAGAAATTATGGTGGGCAGGAAGAGGCTGATTCCGTAGAGGGGGCAGACAATACCCCAGTACATCAGAATTCCGAGATATAGCTGCCAATCAGTCATAGCCTGGGCGACATATTTCCACTTGAACTTATCATCCTCAGCAACCATCCTGTCAGAGCGACTAGATCCTTGGTACTTGAGACGATGAGCAGCCCAAGCTCTTTCCTCTGGCGTTAAGAACGAAGCAGTTTCCGGGAAATCATGGAGCAGGAAGAAAGCGAAAATAGCGACAACGACGGTAAGGAGGCCCTCGAGGATAAAAATCCATCTCCAACCTTCGTATTCGCCGACGCCGTCCATCTTAGCAATGAGATAAGCAAGAAGCCCAGAGAAAGCTCCAGCCATCGAAGCCGCACTGAAGAAGAGACCTTGGCGAAGAGCCATTTCGTTCGTGCAGTACCACATTGTCAGGTAGTACGCCACGCCAGGGTAGAGGCCAGCTTCGGTGACGCCAAGAAAGATGCGGACGACGACTAACGCGTGGTAATCCTGGACGACTCCCAGACACACGGTGCAGGTTCCCCAGGCGACCATGATAGAAGGCAGCCAGATCTAGAAATATATTAGATCTGAGTTATCTAGAAACGAGAGAAGACTCACAGATGGGCGGAGGCGTTTGAGAAGAAGATTCGAAGGGACCTCGAAGGCGCAGTATGTTAGAAAGAATCTGTTTCAAACCATTAGATCGTTCGTCCTAAACGTTTCATACGGGGCAGCCAGCAACTCACACAGTCGACGCAATGTTGTATCCGTCATCTGATAGATTAAGATCTTTGGTGAGGCCTTGAATCTTCGCATTGCCAATATTTCCACGATCGAGAAAAGCCAGCAAATACAAGACTGCGAGGGCTGGAATGAGTCTGACGTCCATCTTTCTTAGAGTCTTCTTCTCATTAATCCCCGAGAAATCGTCATCATGTCCATCAGAGGTTGAATCATGCTCCTTGGGCTCGTTCACGCCGACATCTTCTTGGCCAACAGAAACAGGCTTATCAGTTACAGACGACATTTTGTGAGAATCAGTAGTAAATTACATGCAAAACTGCACGGTTGTGGCGACTTTAGATTTAAACAACACAACACTCGATGATGATTAGAACAATGAAGATAGTAATCCAAACTACTAAAGAATGTTTGAGTAGCTATATAATCAGAAGCTTATATATCTTTGTGGGGTTATGCTCTGCCTGTCCTACAACTTCGGAAAACCCCCGCACCTCGGATCCGACACTGCATATCAGAGAACCCCTGTTCCCCCGCAATCATTCCGCGTCAAACCACACGGGGGAAGTAAATTGTCATCAACGCTGACAATGGCTGAATAAGGCTAAATATTGACAGTTGCAGTAGAGACTAGTTTTTGCAAAGTCTTGGCTCGGATCCGATATATCTAAGTAGAGCAAACAATTATTAAATTATTAAACAAACAAATTTACATGAGATTAGTTTTTACATAGAAAGTTACTACTTAGATCATTGTAGTAGACGCCCGAGGCTTTTTTTTTTCTCTATGTAATTAGGATGAAAGTGTGGGGTATAAGGGATCCTGCACTGAAAGGAAAGCTGCCCCACACAGACTCAGAACAGTTATACAAAGATCGTTCTCCACAAATAGTACGGATCCGACTTCAACTGTTAATGAGGATCCGAGGCTTTCTTTCCTGTCTAATTAAGATGGAAATGCGGGGTACAAGCGACCCTACGCTCTAAGGAAAGCCCTACACAGACTCGGAGTTGTTACACGAAGATCGTTCTCTACAAATACGGATCCGGCTGCAACCATTAATAAGGATCCGACTTAACCAGTGTACCGCTTTCAGAAGGGCCATCAACTCCTCCACGTCTAGCCCCCCCGCCTTGAATGCCAACTACTATCCCCCCACCTTTGTATAATTGTAACGATCCGCTGTTTTTACAGCTTCACCGCACCCGAGTTAGGCGGAATTCTGTTCAGTCCTAGTGAGCGATCCTGCCAAGATCTGACAATACTTTTGCAGGTCGTTACAACCATCCAGGAGGGTAGTAGATCCACTGTAGCAAGCAGCTCGCCCCAGTGGCGATGCATGTCACCAATCTTGAGCAGCATGTAACGCTACACGAGGGCATTTAAGCACAGATATCACTAGTTTCCGGTAGTATGCACGAGATGTGCAAACCGTATCGGCTTTGGTTTCTTCGCTAGGGTCTGGTCATCATCGCGAGATGCTTTTTCTAATATCTAAATGTTCGACTCGGTCATGATTCCTAACCTACGGAGTCCTACGCCTAGATCTTCTGGTAGAAGTACAAACTATCTACAGCTCTGGCCCGGAGTTTTCCCTATGTAGAGCTGATAGTCGAGCTTGTTCCTTTGCGTTTTGGACTGATTTTGAAGTTTGTGGGAGCAGATCTAGGGTCTGAAGCAATATTGACTGAAGATTCTCCAAGGTGCCGAAATCCAGTTTGCCAGTCTCATAGTCTCGCTCAATCCCTAGCCATAGAAGTCGTACGGCTGCGACTACGTGATGGGGATAGGGGTCAATTGCAACGAGTGGAACTGTGACAAAGGTGTCCTCAGTCTCTCCCTTTCGCTGAGGGATAATAAAATGGTTGCTGAGCCCGAACACGAGGCAGTTCATCGTATTACCTTCAGCTTCCGATCTTGTAATTATCAACCCATCTAATATATCTGTCCGTCTCGCAGTTTCAATGGCGTCAATCATGATTAAAATGCATAGATGGTAGTGTAACATTACTTCGTCTTCAGTTGGACAGCAAGAGTTAGTCCAACTTGCAAGAGCTGTGTAGTGGGGAAGAACTCACACCAGCGAAGCTTTGTATGCTGAGAAAGAAACTGAATGCGGCGCTCGCAAGCTACTAGGAGGGGGCGATAGGTGACATTAAACTGTTTTATCGCTTCGACAGCGCTCGTATATACACGGTGAACGGCATCGTCCTCGTGACCTTCTCGAAGGGCTTCCTTCAAAACGGCAGCCACCTTCCAAACACGTAGTTTCCATGCTGATGCGGCTGCTATGATTCGGTTGGCATTTTCTTCTGTAACAATTACACCACGAAGTCGCCAGTCCTCTGTCTGGTTGTGGAAAATATCTGTGCATGTCTTGACTAAGCGCCATGATGATTCTGACTCCCACCCTAGAAGCCCTGACGAAAGCAACGATTTGGTGTTGAAGGTTAATGAAGATGAAGTATCATAAGTGAGCGCGGCCCAATAAATAATGCTCTCCATACTCATAAAATTGATCTGGAACTGATCCATACTAGTCATAATTGCTACTCGGTCTGAAATTGGGTAGACCTTCGAGCCGTTGAATTCAAGACTCCTTTGTCGAGCACGTAGATGCTGTACATGTTGTAAGGCAGCTTGGACACAGAACTGAGCTGGAATGCCGCTGTCTTCCTCCTCTTCTGATATCCCTGCTGGTATTGGGACCATAGCAAAAAGAAACAGACACAGCATCGACCGATAGCATGGCCGATTGATA
Source organism: Pseudogymnoascus sp. BL308 (assembly GCA_001630595.1). Lineage (NCBI taxonomy): Eukaryota > Fungi > Ascomycota > Leotiomycetes > Thelebolales > Thelebolaceae > Pseudogymnoascus > Pseudogymnoascus sp. BL308. Next base: position 33,707 of record LMYD01000245.1, on the reverse strand, counting down.
ATTTTTATCAGGTCCTTCCGCAGGCTTCGCCAGAGACTCTCAATCAGCTCCGTCTGTGCCGCCTTGTGCAATGGTGACTCAAATGTTAGAGGTAACCATCGAGCGGAAAATGCTTGAATTGCTTGATTCAGACAGTGATCAATTTGCCGCTCCTTCTCAACCTCAGCTTGGGTTGGCGCCCGGTCACTAGCAACGTCATTCTCTTGAGCTTCTAAATCCTTCATCCATTGATCGAATTGCCTACAAAGAGAAGAAATACTAATGGACAATGCAAGCGGTGTCCGCTCGCTGGAACCATTTTCCAGGTGCCTATGCTCCCCAAAACTGACACGTCATTAGCCTTCCCTCAAAGGCGGAGATATCCTCCCTACTTACACAAATGGACAACTATAATTCCCTAACCAGGAACCGAAGACCGCCTCAAAAACATCTTCATACATAGTATATAGCCAGTCCGCTATGTCCGTGTTCAAAGCTGGTGCGGGCGTGGATGGTGTAGGAGATCCATACCAGTTGTCGTCGGAGGCGTCTTCTTCCGCTCTAGATCTCGTATTGTTAGCAAGGTTGCGACTGCAATCATTAAGAGTCGATTGATTTACCTCTCAGAAGGAGACCCAAGCATGGAATTTTGTTGTCTTGGAATTAGGCTCACTTCGACAACTTGGATAGGTGAAGAATCCGTTGGCGGTAATGGACGGTGATCTCTGCGATTAGAAATCAAAGTCCGATTATTTGACGAAACAGCGGCTCTCTCCATCCACTAAAGATCAATTCGCGCGTTAATATGTTGGTCAAAGTCGTCATTAGGGAGAAAGACAAAATGGAATTAACTAGCGGGTGGTCTCCTACCTCAAAGCTACAACGTCGATTGCGGTTTGCGCACCTCGTGCAGGCAGCCAGACCTGTGGCTGAACGACCTCGTACTGCGTCACATGCTACACGAGATTTTCGACATGCATCGCAACTCGAAAATTGCTTGCGACGGTGAATCATATTAGCATTCATGACAATGGGGTTATGTAGTAATAGTTGTTTTGGAAGGCTGTGCAAGTTTTCGGTCATTAATAGCAGGTTGGTTAGATCCGCAAACTGGAAATTGAGAACTAACGTCGATGGGGGGCCCATCTAACCCCGCGTTCTAGCCTAATTGAGCAGAACTAAGGCGACAATCATTTGGATTATTCTCATGTAACAATTGTACGAACAGAATTAAATATGTGTAACGGGGTGTCGGCGTGCGACTGTTACAGTATATATTGCGTGTTACGCGTATTCCAGCCGAGTTGGAATATTGTAGTCTTCTTGGCTCAGTGGGGTGTAGCGCGAGCGTAACCGTACATCATTTCAATATGCCCCTTTTGCAGCAAACTGGCACGGTGCCTATAGGAATACAACATGGTTATATCTAACAAATCAAAGTCTATGCTTCTGATCTAGGGTCCCTGTATAATTATAAAAACCTCGTCCACTTTTTATTCCTAAATGACCGTTGTGGATCATTTTTTGGACATATGCTCGTGGCTCAGGAGGGATGCCGCTCCGAGAGTCTGCATAATGATTTTCAATGTCTAGCACGACATCCAATCCAACAACGTCCATGAGCTCACACGGCCCCTTTGGCGTCTTCAAGACATCTTTGAAAATGGCGTCAATCTCATGTGGCGATCCAACGCCCTCGGAGAGAGCGAGAAGAGTTTCACGTTTAATGGCGGCCCAAATCCTGTACCATGGTCCAATTCAGCATTTGGTCGCGAATGCAAGAATACATAGGGGCGCACCTGTTGTATATATATCCTATGGAGCTTCGTTTAACATGGAATGGTGAAAATCCATGAGCCTTACATTGCTCCGAGAGCAGAACGATGATCGCAGGATCTGTTTTGTCGTGGCCCATAATTTCAATTGCTATCAAAGGAAGTTTAATGAAACAAGATCGTATGATGCAATATTTAGTACAGCGTAAATGCATACCTGTGGTCTCTGGCGGCCAGTCTAATAATTTTTCCCAATTAGCACTGCCCTTTGAATTATGTGAGAAGAGGCCACCTACAACAGTGTGCGCTCAATGCCCTCTTGTTATGACGCAAATTGACCCCATCCAAGATCTCTGAAATTCCATAGCTGCTAGAATTAGATGCAATGATGGTGCCTTCGGGGGCAAATTTATCAAGCTGCATGATTATCTTCCGCTTTAATGCCAAGTTCTCCGGCACACACTATTCCCAGTAGATAATGTTAGACATTTGCTCCCCCTCGGAGCCAGGCCATACCTCAACAGCTAACCATGCGTCTTTTAACCGGGACTCTAACGAATTCGGTGTTGATGCCATAATCTCCCCCCAGATTGGACCATCGCTAGTTGATTTAGCACGAAGTTGCTGGATATACAGCAGAGCTTCTTGCTGCTGTCGTTCCTCTGGGTCGACTAAGTGAACAGGGCTACCTCTGCTTGACCACTTTGAGGCATTCGCACGTTAGCGTCGGGGTACCAGCAAATCTATGTCGGCGACAAGCACCTAGTTCTTACCATGTAAGCCAGTCGCCGCCCCTGAGCACCAGCACCGATGACGACAACGGACCGTTGAATAGATCTGGATACTTCCATTTGATATAGTCTTGTGTGGAATCAATAATATGATGTCGTTTTCAAAGGCAATGCCTAGAGGGTTGATCGAGCCTAACGCGGTGCTTTATACTAACGAACAAATCGGATCCGATGAATCGGATCCGACGCAAGACCAAAAACCTACTAAGTTTAAGAGTTGTATCTCTTTTTGTAATTAAAAAAGCTCTCTAACGCTAATTTTAGAAGATTTTGCCTAGTTTTTTCAAAGAGGGGAAGAGGTGTTATGCACTAACTTGCTCTTTTGAAGTTCGAGAACTAGATCCTCCAAGGGGAGGAGGTGGATGCTCTTAGTCGTTGCTATAGGGCTATAAAGAACACGTCTCTAACAAAGAGTCATTATGAATAGCTATCTCGTCATCTAAAGAAGATAACGAGAAATAGTTTTATAAACTGAAGGTGTTGAGGTTGAGTTCTAGTGCGGAATATTTGGGGTTTTCGGTTTTGTGGCCAGCTCGCTTGGGTGGCTGTAATACGTTATACTACAATCTTCCCCTTAATAACCTCCATCCCCCCCATCCACGGCCACAAACACTTAGGGACCGCCACCTCCCCCCTGTCCTCATCCCACCCATTCTCCAACACCGCCGCGAGCACCCTCGGCACTGCCATGCCCGTCCCATTAACTGTATACACCCACTCCTTCTTCCCCCCCCGACTCATCTTCGTCCCCAGTCGCCGCGCCTGAAAATCAGTACACACGCTCGCCGACGTGACCTCCCCATACCCCCCATCTCTATCCCTCCGCGACGGAAAGAGCGCCTCAATATCCTTCTTCCGGAACGCGCTCGCTCCCAAATCAGTACTCGGCATCTCGAGCACACGGCAGTGCAGTCCCAGCTCACGCAGAACCTCCACCTGCATGTCCACAATCTCCTCAAACACCTCCATTGCGGCCTCGAGCTCCGGCGTGGTCCATGAAAACAGCTCCACCTTTGTAAACTCGTGCACCCGGTACAGCCCCTTCGTATCCACCCCCCTCGCGCCCGCCTCTGCGCGATAACAGCGGCTGGCAGCGACATACTTCCTCGGCAGCACCGCGGAATCCAACACTGCACCCGCCCCCATCCCTGCCAGCGGAATCTCCGCCGTGCCCGCCAGGCACAACTCTGGGCGCCCGCGAGCCACGTCCGCCTCCCCCTGCGCAATCGTGTATATCTGCGTCTCTCCGCTCTGGTCTCGGGGCATAAATCCGCAGGCTGCCGCGACATGGGAGTAGACAATACTCGGCGGCGCCACAAGCGTCCATCCGCGCGCCGTCGCTTTAGACAGTGCAAACTGCACCAGCGCCTGCTCGAGTTGTGCTGCAGCACCCATAAGGTAGTACCACCCCCATCCCGACGTAGACCCTGCACTCGCAAAGTCGAGTATCCCAAGAGAGGTTCCAATATCGACGTGAGACTTGTTCGACTTCCCAGGCGGATGCTCATTGATATAACTCAAGACCTTATGTTCGTGTCCACGCGGGGTGTCGGGGCTTGTGAAATTCGGCAACTCGAGGGCCAGCCCTTCGATTGACCGCGTCAATTCCGCCTCCTCTGTCTCGATGCCCGCCAGTTTACTCTTCAGACTGCGGCTGGCCGTGATAATCCCTTCTCTACTCAAATCCTCGAATCCAATCGCTCGCGCAGCGTCCTGGTGTTTAGCCGATTTCGGGTTCGCGAGCGCAGCCTGCAGGATGTTGTTGTGTTCGCGCATAGAGCGTGCCTCGTGCTGATGTCCCTGCCATCTCGTAAAGAGCTCGTTGATACGCTGCGGATTTGAGCTCTGGGCTGTGTAGTTTCGCTCAATCGCGTTCTGGGTGTAGAGATCTGGATTTTGGCGGATGTGCTTGATGTCAATGGTCGGTTTCGGAGCTATTGAAGGGCGGGAAGGTTCAGCCCGGAGACGAGGTGATGGATGGTAGGAGCGCCATTGTGGCCGGCGAAGGAGAGGTCGTATGCGTGGAGGCATCATTACTGCATACGGAGACAAAGCGTCGTTACCATATAATTTTGAAGCACCGAGGACATTCCGGCAGAATCGCTCATTATGTTCACCGCCCAGGACACTCAAACAACCAAGCTTAACACTTAACCTATGACGCGCCCCTCAAGGGCATCGGCCAACCACCACCATCATATTTTGGAATTTCCAAAACGACTACAACAAACATATACAGCACGAGATAATACTTTCTCTCGCCATGTTACCAAGGATCTAACCTTGCACATCTCATCCTCACCACCACGCATGAATACGACACCCGACAGGCCACAATGAACGTTGAGGACCCCGATGGCGGGGTCCCCGCTGCCACCTACAGCGACGATGAGCTGTCGTCCCCCACCAGGCCGAAACCGAAAGAGCTTCCCGCCGACCTCCCCAAATCCCTCAACGATCGTCGCGCCATTCCCGAGTTTACAGCAGAGACGGAGATGTATGATGCGTGGCAGGGTGCGTCTCCTCATGCGGTGAAGGACCCCGCTAATATAAGATAGGACAATCACAGTTCCTCACTGCGCCGGTTCTAGCCAAACCGCTACAGTTCAACAACCTCTCCCTCTCAGATGATTTCGGCGATGTCTCCCAACGAGTGGAGGACAGCGACAGCAGACTGATGGAGATGCTCGCCGCACAAGCCGCACACCGTGATGGATCAGCGCCAGACGGAGACGAAGACGCAATCGCAGCGGATGAGAAATTGGACGATGCCGAGAAGAGAACTACGCTGCAACGGGCGTTGAATATGGCAGCCAGCAATGGGGATGTAGAACGCATACAGCGGATTCTGGGAGGGGGCGCGAGGAAGTACGTCGATCTGGATCTGCCAGATGAGGAGGGCACGGCACCATTAATCTATGCCAGCTGCTTTGTACGTTTTCTCTCCAATCTATAAATCCGATCTAATAAATGTAGGGCCACGAACCAGTCGTAGTCGCCCTCCTCGAAGCCGGAGCCAACGTCGACAAGCAAGACCGAAACCAATGGAGTGCGCTCATGTGGGCCATGACCAACCGACACAAAGGAATCGCCAAAACGTTACTCGACGCAGGCGCCTCCCCGGACGCAAAATCATCTTCTGGCCGCACTGCCTTTGACTTTGTTGCGCCCGACAGCGAGCTCTCGGATTATCTTCATGACAGTGGGTATCACATTGGGAATGCAGGCGTGGCAGACGACTTTTACAATGCGGGATTCGAACAGGATCGCTTTGAAGAGGAGATGGCCGAGAACGAATTGAGGCGGCGGATGATGATGGAGAGCGCAAGGGATCTGGAGGTCGATTTGGGGAATGTTGGAATGGATGACCAGCCAGAGGTGAGATAAGACCTTCCTACTCTAGACTATGCTAACTCTGTAGACCCCCGAAGAATTGGAAGAGGAAATTCAGGAATTCGACTGGGCGCGTTGCCTGCACGATCAGATGTTTGTCTTCCAAGAAAGCGAGCTGAACCGTATCTTGGATATTGTCATCACCAACATGACGCCCCAACGATCGACCTCACAAAAACCCGTGCCAGCAAACATGATTTTCCTCAGCGCTCGCTACGCACACTACCACTCCAGCCAAGAGCTTCTCGGCAAACTACTCATCATGGCCATGGACAAAATCAACGATGTCGTCGAGGCATATCAGTGGGATATGACAATCTTGGCGTTTTGGATGTCAAACGCTACTCTCCTATTACATTACCTGAAGAAGGATGGGGGACTGTCAGAATCGACAGGGGAGTTCCAGTTACAGCTAGCGGAGCTCGTCAATGAGATATTCATACTCATCATCAGAGACGCAGAGCGCAGGATAGACAAGGTCCTCGACCCGGCAATGCTCGACCACGAGACGATCCCCGGATTCGAAGACATTGCCTTCCAAGACGAATGGAAAATCTTCAAGCGTAAAACAACAGTCAAAGAACAGCCTGCAGAAAAGCGCTTCCGACCGCCGTCCCCGAAACAGCGCGCCAAACCCGCTCCGCGCAACGTAACCTCCCTCCTCTCCTCAACCCTCTTCGTCCTCGACCTATACGACATCCACACCGTCATCTCGGCACAAATTCTCGCACAGCTCTTCTACTGGATCGCCGCCGAGCTCTTCAACCGCGTCATGTCCAATCGGCGTTATCTAGCCCGCACCAAGGCGATGCAGATCCGCATGAACATCTCTATCCTCGAGGACTGGGCCCGCGCGAACAACCGCAAGCCAGAGCACTACGAAAACGGGTCCATGTCTGCGTCAGGCGAGACTACAGTCGAAGCGGCGCGCCGTCATCTCGCGCCCGTCATACAGCTCCTTCAGTGGTTACAGTGCTTTTCATCCCTCGCCCCTGATGACTTTGAGAGTCTTGTGGGAACTCTACAACAGCTTACGAAGCTGACACCACAGCAACTCATCCATTCTGTGAAACATTACCGTCCGGAAGTCGGCGAGAAGGGTCTACCAAAGAGCGCGATGAAATACCTCATCAACCTCCAGCGAGAAGCGCAAGCACGGAAAGATCGCCAGCGTGCTGCTGCCTCGTCACCACGGATTGATGACTCGGCGCCGTCAACACCTGTAAAACCAGGACAGAACAATGGCAATAGCAGCGTCCCCGCAACGCCCGACTCGATACAGCGCGAAGAAGAGGATGAGGAGGACGATGCGCCTGAAAACCTATTACTTGATCCCGCGCTCATGCTACCGTTCTCGTTGCCAACGAGCACGGATATGCTGGTTAGTTTCGGGGCCGGGTTTGGAGGGGTGAATAGAGAGAGGGAGAGAAAGTATATCCCGACGGTACCTCCAGAGTTTTTAGCGAAGCTGGATGCAAGGGGAAGGGCGGAGGGTGGGAGTTATGCGGAGGCGGATTGGGCAGACGAACCTGTGTAGGTGGTGAGATGGTGGGGTGGTGCAAATGCGGGTTACAGTGAGAGAGTACTGTATATAGATGCCACCGTGGTCGGTGCCTCAAAATAAATTAAAAGAGTACCGCAAATCTGGTATGATATTCCCTGATGTGCGCAAGGCGACAAAGTGTAAATATACGCAAAAAGTCCGGCGTTTGATCTATAGCATAGTCTCTACAAAGAACTTGGGCCGCACGAGTACGTCGACCATTCTACAGTGTCCATTTCTCATCACCCCGCACACCGGCAACCAAAACTCGAATCAAAGATAAATTTGGTATCAAATTGCAAAATAAGTCTAAACTCCTACACCACGCTATGCAAAAATCATCCCCACTCAAGCCTTACTCTTAATCTCGAACGGCGCCTCTCCGCTGGCCAAAAACTCCTTGCTGAACGGATAATCAGTGTACCCCTCTTCCTGCATGGCGTTGTAAAACGTCTTGCGGTTGTACGGTGTCAGTGCTACGTTCTCACGGATCCTGAAGACCAAATCAGGGTTCGCGATGAAGTGGCGACCGAAGACAACCACGAGCTTGAATCCCTCGTACTCGTTCACCACCTCCTTCGCGCTCTCGGCGTTGAATCCACCAGCAATCAGTAACGGCTTCTCCTTGCCCCACACCTCGGCCAGGAAGCCGACAGAGTCCCTCTCCTCCTTGGTCCCATCAAATCGTCCTTCGACGAGATGCAGGTAAGCGATATCAAACTTCTTCAGCTCATTCACAAAGTATGTGAACTGCTCGGTTGGGTCAACAACGTTCATTCCGTACCCCTTAAAGTAAGGGCTCAATCTGATCCCAACCCTCTCAGCGCCGACAGCCTCCACAACAGCCTTAACGACTGCGATTCCGAAGCGCGAGCGCTTCTCGACGCTTCCTCCCCAGTGGTCGGTGCGCTGGTTGCTCACTTCCTCCAGGAACTGGTGGGGCAGGTATCCATTCGCATTGTGCACCTCCACGCCGTCGAAGCCAGCCTCAATGGCGTTCCGCGCTGCCTGCGCATAGTCGCGGATATACTGCTGAATCTCCTCCTCCGTCAGAGCCTCTGGAAGTGGACCACCTGGCGCTGCTGCGATGGCGCTAGGTGCCTTGACGGTCTGACCCTCACTCTCAGCACCCTCCTTGTCCGCAGTACGTCCAAGAGCCCACAGCTGGCTAAAGATGACACCACCACGGGCGTGCACGGCTTCGGTGACCGGTTTCCAGGCGGCAATCTGAGCGGCGTTGTAGATTCCCGGGGCATGCCTGTAGCCAACAGCAGCAGGTGAGACATAGGTTGCTTCGGAAATGAGGAGTGTGCCGGGGGCAGCAGCACGCTGTGCGTAGTGGGTTGCTACCATGGGAAGGGGAACATGGGCATCGGTCGCGCGGAAACGGGTGAGAGGCGCGAGGGCGACGCGGTTTTGGAGGGTGTGGTTGCCGAGGGAAAGGGGGGCAAAGAGGTTGCTCTGAGTGACCGTCATGGTGGCGGTTTGCAAACAGTGTATGTCAGGGGTGATCTTGTGCGTAGATCTAGGGTGATGAGCAGCACAATGCAAGTCCTGTTGTCTTGTTTTATTGTCTTGATCTCTGTGGCCGGCTATGGAGGGGTTCTTATAACCGCCCCCTCTCTCCTCCCCCACCAACCCCGCTAACCCTTCATCGGCGACAACGTTATATCCGATGGCCTCCTTCCCCGATGCTTGATCAGCTTGTTCACCAGTGGCTTATCAATCCTCAATCCCCACGGCGGCATTTGCGCCAGACACCCACCGAAACAGCGATCGAACGCGGCTTGTAGGGCGCCATTGGAAGTATAGTGCACGCAATTTCTGCGTGTCGCCAATGAAATTTCTTCATTTCTCGCCCAGACCTCGGCTCGTTCCTGGATCGTACTTTTGTATTTCGTGGTTGGTCGATCTCTAGTGCTACGGGGTACTTCTGGGTCTTTTTTTGCTCGGGCCGTTGCACCCGGAGTGGTTAGGTGTTGGTAGTATATGCCGATTACCAATCAGCTATACTTTGTAGGGTTCCAACGAGTCCAACTGATAACAAGAGTGAGACCAGAGTATTATTTTCTGATTACTGATTTATATGATATATATTAGATAACAATAGGCAGTGGTTGCTGATGCTTATGGATGATTACGTTTTCGTCTAGGCTAAGTGCAGAATAGTAAGCTTTGGATGCATAGTACCAGCCGTGCCTAACCTTACGTGAGAAGTTTATATTGATATCCCCATCGCAGCCGCCGAACTAACCCTCTCTCTCCTACTCCACCATCTCGCTAGCATCCAAAACCTAAGGGTCTTGTTCTATCATATCGTCTTCATCACAGGAAACCAAGACCATGTGTTGAGCGAACAATGCAACGCCATCAGTCACCCTATTCATTAACAGAAGAGTAGGCGATTATAGGGTCCATAACATGCTTCGAATTCCCGGAAGTGGTGCGGTTAACGGCGATAGATGAGCACGTACAGCGCACAGAACAAGTTACGAGGGAATTGGAAGATTTCAAGCAGCAATTTGCTATCAAAATGCTAGAGATCAAAACGTACCATTCAAAGAACGCAAGGGAGCTTGCAGCGAACCATGCCCGAACGCAGACACATCTACAAGATTTCCAAGCAATTCATGATAGGACGGGGTCGCAGATCAGCGAGCTAAAAGCACAACTAATGGGAATGAAGAATGTGCAATTGAAGCAGACGAAACCATCGGACATGAAGGCCGAAGACGACCTTCAGTGCCTCGAAGAGACAAAACTTACGAGAGAACAAGACAAATTATCGTCCATACTTGCGGAAAAGATACGGGAGACGGGCGTGGCAGTTTCAGTTGCAGAAGAGGTAAAGAGGATAGAGGCCGAGAAGCAGGTGGAGGAGGAGAGACTGCAGGCGGAGAGAGGGCGGCAGTTTTATTTTGCAGCCGCCATTCAGGAGGAATACGACGTAGTGCAGGTGCCACCGCCAGTTTCTAATGAAGGCTGATGCAGACTATGGATGTTTTGCAGTTCTAACAACTTAATATATAATAAAGCAATAACTACTTCTATTCTCTCGTGTCTTACTTGCGCTGCGCTAAACGTCCCGCTCCGAACAACTAAAGCCAGGCACTACCCAGCATATATATTCATTCATTTGACATCCCCGAAACTCACAGTGCGCTTCCAGATATTCCCCGTCCACATAAACTACTCTTATGCCACCACTCCCCCCCCAGCACTCTCCTCGCCCCTGTGGCTCGCCCACCCCCCACCCCCAAATCGAAACTTCCTGGGCCTAATCCTCGCCGCCACCCCAACCGCAACCAACACTGCGGCACCCCCAACGTGCCCCAACTTCAATCCCAGCACGTCCCCACCGGTCTCCGTTAGCGCCGCCGCTGCCACAGTAACCAGCAGCAGCAGTAGCAGTACATACCCGCTCGCACGATGCCATCTATACACCCTCTTCGCCTTCTCCACGCCACCATATAGCCCCGGGACAAAGAACTGCGTCACACCGACCAGGGCCTGGAGGAGGATCAGGATGTAGGACGTGAGCCCGAGGCGGCCATGCGCGGAGGTGAAGTGATTGACGCCGTGGTCGAACTTGTTGTATTCTATTATCACAAAGGCCGCTGCAAAGGTGAGACTTGCAACGCCGAGGAGGGCAGCGTGGACGTGTGTCCCTGATATCTTTTGGGAGGCTGTGTGGGTCGGCTGGAGGATGATGATGGCTTGGCTGACGAGAGCGAGGGCGGAGATGTTGAGGAGTGGGTGGTAGGAGAAGAGGGAGAAGGGGTGGGTGAAGATGGCGGAGAAGATGAGGATGATAAGGATAATGATCCCGGCTTGGGATATGAGGGCCGTCCCTGGATTTGGTGTTAGCAGGAAACGGTTGCGGATGGAGAGGGAAGATATACCAATAATCAGATTCCAACCCAAGGCCCTCCCTTCCCGCTGAGAGGCAGCTCCCGGGCGACCCAGGAGCGGTTCATCCTCTGCGAGTCCCTCCGTGGGGACGGGATCGCGGCGCGCGATCTCATCGGGAGTAAGTTGAGGAATGCCAGTCGCCGACGCCATGATTCCGATAGCTATGGCAGTGATTCTCCGTTCACAGTTGATGGCGAGAGGAGGGATAGGCTGGAGGGAAGGTCGAGGGCGAGGGTGAGGGCAAAGTGCAGAGGTCGGGCAGTACTATGAGGGTTATTACACTTGTATCACCGGTATGGTAATCTGTATCACTCGCAATCGATGACGACTTGTGTACCCTGGTCGCTAACTCGGTCGCTAGTGGGGTTAGTGCCCCGGCCCCATAAGCGGGAGACCTGCGGCGGTCGCACGACTGCCGGGTTACAGCCTTGTCAGATACTGCGGGGTAGGATGCTGCTGTCCATACAGAAGAGTTGTATATATAAGCTCCTCTTAATATAATCAAAGGGTCTAAACAGGGAGTTAAATAGCTTAAGATTTTTATAAAAAAAAACGACATGGTCAACTCTGCGTAAGGTGGCTGGTTGGCTTTAATAGCACGAGGAATATTAACAGACTGTGATTTGTTGAAAAATGATTCAAAATGAATAGTGGCTGTAAACTATGAAACATCTATACGCGAATAACCATTAAGAATCCAATAGACCCCCACCGCATACATACACTTGTAACCCATTCAGCTCTACGCCGATCCAAATAATCTCACATCATCGCTCAAACCAACTCTCCTCACAAAGCCCTCAATGCAGACGCTGCAAAAACCGCACCAGCAACCCCAGCGCCACCACCCATCCACAACGCGCGTACTCCAATCTCTCCCCTGAACGCGTTGACGGCGATGCTTCCCAAGTCAAGCACATCGATGAGCAGACATGCCCACAGGACATTCTTCAAGGCTTCCTTCCGTTCTACCACTGTAGCGTTGGTCGCCTCGCGTGTTGCCTTCAGTGGAATCCCACCTTCTTTGGTTAATTTCATGTAGCTGTTGTAAGAAGCAAACAGAAGCCCGCCAATAGCTTTAAAATGGTAATTAGCATTCGTTTGAGAAAGGAGTAACACATCATAGCATACCTAGCTCACGCGCTCCGTAGAATTGCCCGATACCTCTTGAGGCAGAGGCGATGGGGAGTCCAAAGAGAGACGCGGCTGGGAGAGGTAGGACAATTGCTGCCGCTCCAACGAGAATCCGGACATCAGCGAGGGCTGTTATAAATGCTTTGGTAATAAATGTTGGCTGTGGTTCCTGAGGAACGAACTGCGACGCTGAGCCTGGTTCCATTTTTGGGGAGTTCTTAACTAAATGATCTAGTTGGTGTAGACGTCGTGACGACAAATAATGTTAACTTGCGATGAGAAATATGAAAATGATTGAGATTATTAGGAACAACATAGGACCAAACCCATACTTATATAATTTCGCTCACATACTATATTTCTCGCAGACATTATTCAACATTATTATGTCCATAATGGACAAAATGAGGTTATGATGTTGCATGACGGGGGCTGCCAAGAGCGAAGCATAACGTTATGTTCTAACCGCAAATAGCTTGGCCGTTATTGTCATGTTGGCCTTCAGCTGCGCCTCTCTTTCCCCCGCATCGTAGATATTTCAAAACAATGGCGATATCATGACAAAAATCATAAAGCATAATGCCGGAAACTCAAACGCAATCACTTGAAGTGCCAAAACGGGGTGATCCCGACAGAAAGCGGGTTCTGAATGTCTTGGCTCAGCGTCGCTATCGTGAGTACCCACTGTTACAGGCTGATAAGAGCGCCCAAGGGAGTATATAACACTAACTTCCGGGACAGGTCAGCGAAGGCAAGAGAAAGTGCATGCATTGGAACGTAAATCTGCTGCTACCCAGGCTGCTTCTACGAATCAGATATTCGTCATCAACAGCAGTGCCGGAGATCCAACTCAGCAATGTATGGATAGTTCCATGGTCTTGGGTGGGGACAACTTTTGGCCTATATCAGATGGAACATCTCCAAGTTCGGACAATACCTTGAACTCACTATCCAGCACCGCGAGCAGCAGCCCAGATAGTTACCTCAACGATGCGAATGGTCTAGACCAAGTCTTCTTTGGTAGGTCTCACGCCGTATGTACAGTGTACTCATGCTGATCGCGGCCCTAATCAAGATCTGACGCCGCCGCTCTACAACCTGAATGATTTCGATTCCGAGCTACAAGCCCTCGAGTCATCACAGTTTACATTCCCAGACGATGCGAATCTCTTGGTACCCGAGCTCAAGGTCATAAAAGCAGGACTTGAAATGGCTACGCTTCTAAATTGCGGAGAGGCGCTCTGGGACCCTACAGCCACTCGCCTCTTCACGTCAACAACTCTGTCCATAACACTTCCGCGAGACCTACAACCGACTGAAGTCCAAGGGAAAATCCCTCACCACCCTCTACTTGACATACTACCTTGGCCATCAGTGCGGAACAAGTTCATCTACATGTTTTCCCGGCCCGTAGAGATGAGGCCGAAGACAGCGCAGGATCCGATGGCGCTGATTAAGCTCCAGTATGACCTCGAAGACTCGGCGGAAGGAGTGAGGATTTTGAATGAAGATTGTTACAACGGCAACAACTGGGAGATTGGCCAGGTAGTGTTCCAAAATTGGTGGTGGGCCTTAGATCGGAACGTTGTAGAGCATTCCAACAGGTTACGGGCGAGGAGAGGCGCGCCGCCGCTACAGTTGACTTCCGCGTAAACTAACGTTTGCTTTGTATATCCAACCATCGCTTAATGGCAATGTTATGTATTTATGTCCGAGATGAGCAGGTAGAGCCGCCATATTAATAATCATCGTGGCGCTCAAAGTCTAAATATGGACTGGATATAGTTCAGGATTCATACCAGCAATTCAAACCCTTGAAATTGATTCCCTAGGTTTTACCGCTAACCAGGGGGTTGTCTGTAGCCTTGGGTTACTGAACGTCTTTATTTTAACTATAGGAGCTAAGCCGATGGCTTCTGTGGCATGTACCTAATTCGCATTCCGCTCCGAAAAAGCCTGCCCGGCCCTACGCAAGCTCCTTTTCATATGCCAGCTAAAGTCAGTCCTGTTCCATAATGGGGTCCAACTTAGAACTCAGAAGAACCAAAGAGCTACAGTTTCATTCTTCGTATCTTTCATCTGTCACACACTCAGCTCTACGTCCTCCCCATCATATCCCCACGTTCCACTACCCTCAATTCCCATATCTCCTCCCAGCAAGCCCAAACTCTCTTTCCCGTTCTCTCTCTCTCTCCATCTCCCTATCTCGCCTCCCATCTGCCGCCAATGACTCTCTACTAATCGTCCTCACCTGATTTGGCCCAAAGGCCACCCTCCGCTTATCAATCCGATCATTCGCCGTCAAATCACTCGGCTCCTCCTCTCCCTCAGAGTAAAATACCACCCTCTCCCTTGATCGGCTACGCGATGACGCTCTTGCCCCTTCACTTCCGCCGCTATTTGCATCCCGCACGTATGGGGAGCGGTATCTGCGCGATCCGCGCCTCGTCCGTGTAGGCGAGCGTTGTCGTCTCGACATCTGTGGTGAGGCAACACGAGGCGACGCGGCACGCAGCGAGGAGCCGGATTCAGAACTAGGCTGGTACTCGCCTGGGAGGCGAGAAGGGCGGTAAACACGTGGCTCGTGGGAGGGAGGGTACTCGGCCGTATCGCGTGAGGAGTAACTGTATGTATCCACGCTTCCGCTAGTTGCCGTCGAGACGCTCGGGGGTGTGGGTGCTGGCGGGAGGAGTGATTGAAAATCTGTGCCTGGTTTTAAATTAGCGTTTGTCAATGTGTGCTCGATAACTTGATGCAAACCTTCGTAACTTTGCTGGTCGACGCTTGCTTCGGAGCTTCCTGGTCCGATTGGCAGAGCTGCACCATCCAGGTCGCGCGGTCGAATACGCTGATAGTTGGTGTGCCGACCGGTACGACTTCTGGTTCGACTCCATTCTTCAGGGAAATACGCCGCAGCATCATTCTGGCTGATGAGTTTCTGTGAAGCGCGATGGGGCTTTCTGCCTCGGTCCTCCCGTTCAGCTCTCAGCTCACCAACGGCGGAAGTGGATTTCTGTGGCCGATAGACGTAACGCTCTGTCACAACGAGCATCTCGTCGTCTTTGAGGTTCTTCAACTCTTCCTGAATCCCAGGATGCGCGCTGTGAGCATTTTGTGGTGGCAAGCTTGCCCGCTCCCTCCGTCTGTTTGTGGCGGCATCGCGGAATCTGGCCAAGGAATCCTCGGAAAGATAGTCCTCTAAAGCCTGGGCTGACATCCTTCTTCTATGACCCTGTGCCTTCGGTGATCTGTATCTCGAGCGCCCTGGCGAGCGATCTCTCTCATGGAGCGGTGTGCCGTCGCTGAGATAATCCCTATACGCTTTCTCGGCGAGACCCTCGAGATCAGAATATTCCTGACTATCGTATTCATAGTGTTCTGAGACTGGTTGGGCTTTACCACGACGAGTCCTTCGCCGGGAAGAACTTCTAGTTCTCCGCACAGCTGCTGGCAACAACTCGCTGGACCTGCGCCTAATAGGCTCTCTAACAGCCACCAGAGGGGATTGTGGCAGTTCATCGCCATCTGCTTTGAAATAACGCTGATTCTGGCGTCCCTTCCGACCTTGGTCGCTTGACTTCTCGGTGACGACAGCATATTCTCCCACGGGCGTGCTTCCGCGAACCTTCTGCCCCAAAATTAGCTCCCGCAGGAGTCTGGAGAAGGATGATTTGGTTGGCGTTACCTTGGATGCAGTGCTGCCAGATTCACCATCTAGATCGAGGTAGTGACGTGGATTTGTGTTCTTTGAGGTATTCTTGGGAGCATTAGCGTGTAACTTCCAAGGCGCCGTCGTAGCAACGGATCTGACAGTTTCCACACGTACCTTTATCCTTCGGCCTCGATAATAGTTTCGATCTGTCTCATGTGTATTTCTCCCCTTAGTCACATATGTCACCGTCTCTTCTTCACTTCCAGCACTTGGGTCACTATCTTCGCTCGACGTCACTTCCTTCTGGCACTTGCCGCAATATGACACAGGAGGGACCTCTCCAGCATTGATCGGATGCGTCGCCTGGTACTTTCTTGATCTGGGATTACCGCATTGGGCGCAAACATGGGTCGCTGGGAACAGATCCTTCTCATAAACCACTTTTTTAATATTCTTCTCTCTCTGCACCTTTCTATAGTGCCTCCTACTCTTCCTCATCGGGAGTTCAACCTCGACCTCCGAATCAGTCGATCTGAACTCTTTCTCACACTTCCTACAGAATGACACGGGCGCTGTATCGCCTGCCTGGAGCGGGTGCGCAGCCTGGTATTTTCTCGATCTCAAGTTCCCGCAATTTGCGCACAAGTGCCGCGTAACAGTGATCGACGTTGGCGTAGCCACAGGCGCTGTAGCCTGAGCAGGTTTATCATACTGTGAATTGAAGCCACCAAACCCCATATTCCCCGTCATGGGCACCACCTGTGGCTGGCCGCCATACATGAACGGCTGCTGCGGGTATCCAAAGTGGCCTTGGTGCATCATTGGCGGCGCTCCATGCCCTGTGGGAACTTTGGGGAGCAAGACAAGTTGGCGGTTGCCTTGCTGATATACTCCTGGCTGGGGCGGGGGTTGCATCACAGGAGCCATCGGATTAGGTGCCATCGGGTTTTGGTCGTGTATATGATGGAGTACAGAAGACTTCTCGGCCTCGGCCTCTGCTTTGTCCTTGTCCATCCTGAAAGCGGTGCCGTCAAATACCTCGCTGAGAAGATCGTAGCCAATGCTGAGCACGTGTCCCAAGTCGTAGGACGAACTGCTTCTCACTCTGCGACGGCTGGGGCGCACTAGACAGAGTTTCCCGTTAATTCTCCTGACACTGGTGTCGCTGCTCATGAACGGGGACGGGGTCATTGTTTGCCTTTGATGGCCAGCACCAGGAGCGGCGCAGAGATTGTATCAAAGTGAGCAAATGTAACATTTTAGACGTTGAAGTGATTGTTGTGAGATTGGGGATTGCAGGTGATGAGGTGATGAGATGAAAGGTGAGGTTGAGGACGAGGACGGGGGTGCTTAACTTACCAGGCAACGATGGAGTTTGTTAACTTGTAGTTGTATGGTTAATGGTTCTGTTGCCCAGTTTGGAAAGAACGTTTTTGAGCTGGCAGTGGTATTTTGCCTTGCAAATTCACTTCCAGTCCTCTCAAGTCTTAGCGGACGAAGGTGAACAAAAGAAGATAAAGGGTCAAAAAAACAGTCAACAAAATGAATTTATGGAATGTTAAAGCTCTATATCTCACTTCCCAGCCTGGATAGATGATACGGTACGCACACTCTACTTCTCCTCCGCTTAATATCCTTCGACCCAACTTGCAGACAGCGTCCATCTCCATCTTCCATCTGGCTACTACTCACCTGGGTTCGCACGAGGACAGAACATACGAGGATATCCACAACCATCATCGGAATATCATCAGCGATAAACATGACACCGTTGGGCCATAGCACGTACGTAACCGTGCCTCGCAGTATCCCAGGGGGGATAAGGCATATGATCGTGCAGGCAAGGCGCCTCAGAAATCCAACTCAGATTTTGAGGTTTTCCAAGCTCTCGTTTGAAGCCCTTGGTTGACATATGGAAGAGAAAATATGGTTTACCTCTTGCTCTTGTGAGTGCCTCCCACAGCGCTTTTCAACTTCAGTGCCCTTGACTCCTTTTTCCGGCGCTGTCAATGTCCAAAAAGGGCACGGACACTACGGAATCCAACTCTGATTTCGAGGGTTTGGGCCCCTCATTCACCTTCCTTTCATCGAGCCTTTCCATGGGAATGTTTATGTTACTCTTGCTCTTGAGATCTCAAGCCCGACATGTCCACTCTGTCTCGTTGCAGTGAGGTTCATACTACAACGAGATAGACATCCCCCCCCACCCCCGTCATCGGTATAAACCCCGTCTCCTCAGTGTCGTCTGAAGCTCACCAAAAGACAGAGTCTCGGAAGATCGATAGTCCGCTATTTAAGATTCGTGAGAGACATGCCTCGTTTCAGACTCACCCAAGTACCTGAATATAGCACATGCGGAGTCATGGTAGCAAAATTGCCCTTTATTTATTTATATACGTGCGGCATTGTCCTCATGGCCGCTGTGCGTCGACCAGATTCATTCTGCACTACTGCAGGAACGCCGCGCATAATCACACACATCAAGGCTGCGATGCAACACCTCACATCACGTGAACAATTGTACCCAAACTCAAACCACACACCTCCCCAGCCGTACCCAACCGTTTAATCCACCCCCCCGCCAATCTCTCAAGCATTCCTTGATTCGGCCATCAAGCCACATACCGGAAGTCCCGCGGCGTCGCGCCATCTCAGCCGCAAGATGCACGCACACGCGCTAGCCCTTCATCTCGCGCTCACCTCGGCGAGGGGAGGAGTGCAAGTGTGACGCTGGAGAGGGGGTTTCTGTCGGTTGGGCGTGACTGATGTATGTGAAACGGAGCTCGCGTGTGGGGATATGGAGGGGTGGCGTTTCGGGATGGATGTGGGGGGACAGAAGGGTAGGGCAGGGGACGGGGACAAGGGGGGTGGATTTGGACTCGAGAAGGATAGCACGACGTCAGGCTATGATGTTTGTTCCGATTGGGTGTGTCGAGGAGGCCAGTTGAGGAGATTTCGGTGGTCGACGGTATTGGTAGTGAGAGCCGTGGCGTTTGGCTTGTTCGTCTGGACGCTCACCGATGTATCGCTGAAGTTGGTTATCATGGCCCTGGCGCCTCCCTCCAGATCTGGATCTCCGTGGGCTGAGGAATGATTCCTCTTCAACATCACCGTCGCCGACCACGCAAACCAGCATGGCACGTCATCGCGGTATTCATCCGCGCATATTTCTACCACGGCCCCGCTCTCTCTCTCGGTCTCTCCCTTTCGACGCCTCACTTTCATCCTCGCTCTATCACCCAAAATCTCCCATTCCCAGACCCTCATCCTCGGTTTCGGATTCTCGGTCTCTTGCTCTCAGTCCCATACACACCGTCTCTCACCCTCGAACAGACTCCCAACCCAGCAAAGTGCCAGTGCCATCCCTTCTGGGCCTCGACGCGCTCTGACCAGTCCAAACATCAGCAACCCCCGATTAGGAGAGCTTAATACCGTGAATTGTGGATTCCGCGCAAGGCCGCTCTCGTGAGACATGACGCGGCCCAAAAAGAGAGTTGCGCGTTGCTCTCATTTCGTTTTCGGCGTGCTGAAACGCGGGAGACGAGACATTTTTCATCCATCGGGAGTGGACAGGGTAGCGACCGCTCTATCCGAGATATCGAATTTGTGTCGAGGGGCATGCATAAATCTCGAAAAAGGACGTGTCATCGCACTCGTCTTGCCAAGAGCGATTCCGAACCCGTGGGCAGGTATCCGATGGAGATCAGGTCTTGGCCCCTAGACACGCCCCGCCAGTGATGTGACTGCTGTGATTGCCTTGCCGCTATGTATGTGATGTGATGTGAATGCTATATGGTCTGATCGCCTCGCTCGCTCCCCCGATCACCACCAGACGTGAGCCCTGGCGAAGATCCCGCGAGATGGCCTCGACGCCCAATATATACCATCGGGGGGGTCTCGCTCGTGGGCCGGCAACACTACTGTGGTGCTACGGTACACAGTGTGCAGCGGCACTCATGGTGCTGGGATGGGGGATGGAATGTGATGTGTGGTCAGGGAGGACGAGTGCTGATCGTAGCGATGTGGAACGACTCTTGGACTGAGGCCTGCGGCAACCTGAGTAGTGACAGACTTACTCGGTTCGGCGGAGTGAGCCAAGCCCTGGATGCCGGGTTGAGTTCTGTTATACAGATATGTATAACTGGAAGGATCGTAGGATTGTACCAAAGTGATCCTTTTGGGAAATGCCGGATGTCTCAGTTGACGGCGCGTGCCGGGGCTTTTGGTGTGAGCACGCTCCAAGTATGCAGGTTCGGATGGAGGAGGGCGGCACAACTGCAAGTTGAAGGAGCTATGCTATACTCTATATGTACGGATCGGCCAGCTCCCAAACTGAACTCATGCGGGCTACAATTAATAGGCCAGTTACTTGTCGATGGAACTTCAGGCGTCTAGTACTACAGGTCGAGCGATGCTTGACAATGTCCTAGCGATGCTTGTTATCATCATCACAAATCAGCCCAGCCGCTGATAATTTCCCATACAGTACTCTGTACTATACAAATACAGCATATGATTCCATCACAGGCTGCATCTTCATATACCACTTCATCCTGCTCTTTGGCGACGAGAACGTTGACAGCAACGGCCTGCCCATGCTTTGGAGCGTGCTCCACCAAAAAATCGAACCCCAGCAACGATTCCCACAAACGGACGATCAAAGCCCCTGCAGCCATGCGAAACAAGCCACCCGGACCCATCGGGGCCCCGTACTAGGATGCCCCTCAAATTAGACAACAACACCAACATCCCTACTGAGTATGGTTAGTAGGGCGCTCTCCCTGTCACGACACTGCACAGGGCTTTTTGGTAGGGCCTGTAGGGCCTCCCAGGCAAATGCAGGGCTAAGAAATGGCTGGCTAATGGCTGAATGGCGGAGTGAATGATTCGCGATATGGGCTCGCTCCCCTGCAATTTCACCCCACGGTCACATTGGAGTGCATGCTCATATCTGTGTCGGTCCATCCTGGCAGATGGGACGAGCTGTGCTTGGGATTGATTGCTGCTGATGGATTGGATAGATACAGCCTGTGCGCCGTGCGGGTGTCTGTGCCGTGGCTTGTTGGGGAGCGTCTACGAGCCTGGTGTCACCCTTTCATCTCTTTCACAACAAGAAGATGAGATCAGCGGTGGGGAGTGGGGAGAGGAGGAGATCGGGTAGGCACGACGTTTCTAAATGGGAATTTATACTGGACTGGGGATGTGGACTGGGCTGAGACTGAGGTCTAGACTTTGGGGGATGGGGTAAGTTGATGGGTGATGGGCAGTGGGCAGTGAGATGGAGTGGACAGGGAGCGCGAGGTGGGCAGCAGGTGGACTAAAAACCCTGAAACAGTCTAACCCCCTTAGTGGCTGTCAGCGGCTGTAGCTGTTGTGGATATTTGCGTGGATATTGTGTGAATGATGGGTGGAACATTGTCTTGAAAGCGGTTCACGTCAAGCAATGCTAACCGTGTGGCTTCAGCGTCACAGTAGTAAAACAGGTCTGATTCGTTTAGCGGCTACAAGAATATAATTACACAAGAGAAACAGTCCCGCCAGTCTTTTCCATAATATCATTGAGAAGCTCTTGCACTGGTGTCATAATGCCAGCATCGTCTCGGGGCACTATCCCAATTAGCATTCCAATCCACTCTTTATGCAGGTTGAACATCATGGATCCGGAGTCTCCACCCTTTCCAAAGAACTGGCCACCAAGTACAGAATTCACCTGGGCTTCTTGTGACTCCATACCGTTCTTCCAGTCGATAGTTATCTTCATAGCGCTAACTTCTCCAGCACTAACTCCAGTACTGCGGCCTTTTTTAGACACCCAATCCCCGTCGTTTACTACCCCATAACGCGAAACAACTTCGTCGGCACTAACTTCATAACTTACTCTTCCGAAAAAAAGATCGACGGGTGAGAAATTTGCCGGGGGCGGTTTGTTTAGCAGAAGCGACATCTGGTCATGAAGCCGTATAATAGCCCAATCCATTCGGCGCCCTGTACTATCTTGCTTCTGAAGTCCAGACGCATGGATCACTCTGCCGATGCCGCCAGCTTGTATATGTCTATCTATTAGACGAATAGTTGCAGCCTTTTTTCCGTCTAAATCCTGGTTCTGGGCGATCTCTTGCTGTAAGAGTCGTCGGGTCTCAACTTCGTCGTACTGCGCTGGATAGTCAACAGTGATGTTTATATCCGCCTGCTGTCCATTTAAGCCGACGCCATGAAACCCAACGCCTTGTAAGGGGCTCCCATCATTATCGATGATTACATGACAACATGTTAAGAAGCATTTTTCTGCTTTTTCTTGGCCGCTACCGCGAAAGTTGATGAACGCGCCAACAGTTCCTGCTTGTGTAGCTAGGCCTCGTGCGCCTATTGATGAACCAGTTTGCGGCACAGGTGTAAGATTCCGTAGGACTAGACGCGGTGGCGGCATTATTTCTTCTGAGATGGCAAGCATCGCCCGCCCAGGTACAAGCTCAACGGCAATATTGATATGAGCTAGCTCATTTTTAATATTTGCTTCGACGATTTCCCAAATACCCCTAGCGCCAGGCGTTATCGATATTGTAACTGTTGTCTGTCGATTGTCAATCTGTTCAGGCGGACCACGCATGTGGTATGATATTGTAGTCCAGACGCCAGGGCAGTTCTTCTGGACTTCAGCGTACACAATTGGCTGTGCTTCGAGGCATGCTAGATGAGCTGGAGTATGCGGTACGATGATAGATGACGTGTCTCTATATTTAAAGTCCTCGTTCCGAATCTCGACTCTTATTTTAACTTCTGGCGACAGAGAGTCTAGCTTTTGCTGGATTATAGTGGCAGCTTCACGCCAGTTGTAGGTGTCCTCATTGTGCGTGCTAATAACAAGCGTATCTCGGGCGTCGAACATTCCTCTTGCTGATAAGCCCTGCACCTGCATATGATAGAGTGCAATTCCGTGATCCTGTAGAATTATGCGGCAGGCATCTTCTAGGCTCTCGGCGACTTCAACAGCCTCGGGCGACGGTCTTGACCAGTCGTATGGCCACGGCATAGCGAATTTTCCTTCTGGAGCCACGCGAAACTCGTCCTTGGCGGCATAAAAGAAGTCGATAGAATATGTCCCTGAATTCGAATCGAAGTCCTCCGAGGAGCCTCCAGTGTCTCTAAATTTTCTGACGCCCATATTGGTAGATTATGAAGAACGTTGACGTTTGTAGAGGTGTTGTTTTTGTATGCCACAACAATGTAGAGTAGAGGTGTTGTTTTTTTGTATGTTACAAAAATAAGAGTCACTGTCTCATACGAGTGTAGTTGTAGTCTACTCTAGCACAAAGTAGGCGCGTAAAGTTTAGTGACAGGTATAAACTATAATCAGACACTATAGAGACGCTAGAACACTAGAATAATTGTCGCAAAGTAGGCTCGCCGCTAAAAACATAATTGCCGTCTGGAAAACTCGTCGCTAAAAGCATCATTGCCGTCTGGAAAACTCGCCGCTAAAAACATAATTGTCGTCTAGATACCACAAAGAACACTGCGGGGAACTCCGAACGGCGGCAGGAACAACCTGGAGGGCTTGACGCCATGAACAAAGCCCAGAAACTTAGCTGCAGTACTTGCTCTCGTTTCGAGAGTTTAGGGCACGACCGGCGCTGTAATAGCGCAGCCGACAGCCGTGGACCATCCACAATCAGCGTCGCCACCACCACCCACATTGCAAAAGCTACCATGCAGAGCACTTTCCCTCGCTGCACACATGCCAGAATAGGCCAGAATAGGCCAGAATAGGGCCGCGCATGAATATGAGAGGGTGAGTTCTCACTGTACTACTGTATCCTCGGTGCCCTGTACAGTACAGAAACAAGAGCGGAGCCTCGTGCTCCCCGATCATCACCAAAACCCACAACGGAACAAGCGTCAAGCTGCTCGCCTTTCTCTGCCAGCGTCGTCGCGAAACCGAGGATCGGCGCTGGGGATCGGGCGGGGTGTTGTTGTGTTGGCGTTGGTTGATTAAGGACCGCGACCCTGGCGAGTGGAGCGGGCTCAGCAGTGAACGGCACACCAGTGAGGGGTGCCCTGTTCCCGCGTGTTCCTTTTAGAGTGAGGGCTGGACTACTGGGCCACTTTCTGATGGAGTCCATACAGGGTGTTCATACACTTTGGCCAAAGTATGCAAACCGTCCATAAACAGTTCGAGATGGCGCATAATGTGCAGTGTACATCTTGCCTATCTCGTCGCCGGTGGGGAGCTTGAGGGGATGGTGCGCATCCTGTCTTCCTTTGAGCTCCATAGCTTGCCCCTTGCTCCATGCTCTTTGCTCCATAGCTCCCTTCGAGACCAGGACGTGCCGTGCATCGCTCTATCTCTGGCTGTCCAAGCTCCATGGTACTCAACTCCCCGGTCCGCATCCATTGTCCCTTGTCCCTGGTGCCAGTGTCCAGATGCGAAATATGGTACCTGGGAATATGGCAATCGGAATATAGCACTGGGGAGGGATATTGCACCGCAAACTTCCAGAACACAGTGATCGTGATCGACGAGCATGGACTACGTATGTCCTAATATCCATCGGCATCGTCTGCTCTGAATCTGAATCTGAATCTGAATCTGAATCTGATGTTCCCTCGTGTTAATCTCAGGGACCACCTGCTGCCCCCAGTGTCAATTCTCAGTCAGTTCTCAATGTTCTGGTCAATACCGAACGTGCACTCCACATGCCATGCTGTCCACCGCCCAACCCCTCCTTCATTACAGCTCCCGTTTCAGGCCAGGCCCTACACGAAATGACTGCCCGTTGCGGCATCCTCCCCATGGCTGTTAACGTCAACTTAACTTATTCCTTCTGCTCCACTTACCGTGCACTCTGTACTAAAGTAATTCTGCATGCGACTGTGATCACAGTACTGCTGTACAGTTACTCTACTGTTCCACTGTGGGACTGGGTCCTGGCCTGATACCAGAGTAGCTTAGAGCACGAGTGGCACTTCCCACTTCTATCTCCTCCCACTACTGCACCTACATGGCCTCGCTCTCCACCAACCACATGCCCCGCAGTCAGCCTTTCCTCGTGGCTTACATAAAATCCCCTCCCTCCCCCAACAGAGCTTCTAGCTCTCTCATTCTCTCCTACTTCCTCTCTCACTCGAAGGTTTTCTTCTTCCTTCCTTATACTCACTTTTATCTTGGACTCTTGTCCCTTTCACTTCTCTTTACCCTCTTTTCTGTTCCCCTTAACCCCCCCCACCAAGGCTGCTTGCTCGGCCTCTTCTTCTTCTTCTTCACAAACATCTTCGAGAGACACCTGTAGTTATTTATCATTATAATCCAACTTTTCCCATCTACACACCCATGGTCCCACCACACCGGTCCCGTTAGAGCGCCATCGCCATGTTACTCACCCTGCAACCGCCTTCGAACCACGCCTTCAAACCCTTCCATGACTACTCCCCCCCCACACCGCCATCCACATCGCGTTTCTCACCAGCTCTCATATCGTCCGGGCCCGCCTACCCTCCGCCGCCCAGGATCACCACTCCTCCCTCAATGTCTACACCGCACCGCGGCCTCCCTCCTCCCGCAGCTCTCGCCCTACCTCCCTCCCAGTCCTCCCAGTCCTCCCAGCCCTCCCAGTCACAGTCCCAGTCGGCTCAACAGCCACAAGCGCCCCCACAGCCTATGGCGCAGCAGCAGTCTCCTGGCCAGCTGCCCGCACCGCCGCAGCAGTGGCACGGTGCCGAGGACTCCATGCGAACATGGCTGCAGGCGAAAGCTGAGGAGGACAAGCGCCGCCAGGAGGAGGAGAAGACAAATCAGGAGTCCCTACGCCTCGAGCAGCGCCGCATCGAACACGACATCCTCCGCACCTCGCTGAGCGGCGGCATCCCACCCCACCTCATTCCGTTGGTCTTCGCCGGGATGGGCGGTGGCAGCCTGCCCAGCGCCGGTCTAGAATGGGCGCAGCGCTACGTGGCGCAGGAACAGCCGCAGCTCCAGCAGCTGCCGCCGCCGCAACAGCAACTCACCAACCCTCTCGCTGCAGCGCAACCTGCCTCACCTATGCTGAGGAGGGAGGATCGACAAATCTCTCACCCGTATGGGCCCTCACACGCAGCTCCCGCTCTGGTCCCGTCAACGCCCGCCGCCTCTCTCACGCAGCAAACCCCCTTTGCGCAAAGCCAAGGACAGGGCTATCCAGCTTCTCCACCACGCTCGCGCACCCAACTCCCCGGCCCCTCAGCACTTGCGCGTACCCCGCAATCCGGAGGCCTCCCGCGCCTAAACACTGGCGATGTCCAGATCTTGCAATCTGTTCCGCAATCTCAGTCTCAGGCCCAGGCGCAGACTTCAGAGCCCTCTCCACAGCAGAGCCCAGGGATCTACTTTCATCACTGGCAGCCACCAACCTCTCAGGCGCCAGCACCGCAAAGCACGCAGCCGCCTACGCCGTCTGGTGAATAATCCCCTGCCATTCTCCTTCTCTTGTCACGAAGCTAACCCCCAGCAGAAGCGCCCCGCCCTTCATCCCCTCCAAGGAAGCGAAAAGCCCAAGGTCCTCCAGCAGCGACTCACCCCCACAATTCGCCACCCTACTCTCAGGGGCCCGCCCGTCGCCGCGCGCACTCCCACCGCAGTGGCTCCCTAGACCAGGCGCGACGCGGACGATTCCAGGATGGCGAAGCGGCACCACGATCGCCTGAAGGTTATGGATATGTTGAGGTAGCGCAGAGCGGGAGGAGGAACACACTTCATTCCGAGGGGAGGCACCCGTTGCCTATGCCTCAGCAACAGCAACAACAGCAGAGGGGCGCGGAGTGGCGGTACGAAGAGCGGACACCTGAGCAGGAAAGCCGGAGGAGAGAGGGGAGGGAATGAGCGGTGTATCTACCTAGACGCGATGACAACGCGCAAAATGCAGACGACCTTATTCTGTTGACGAAATGAAACCCGCTCAACGATTCGGGAGGCTGAGAAAAGAAGAGATTGGGGACGATATCCACACCATTTTTTAACAACTTTGAGCACCAGCCGATCGATCGATGCTAGTGCGACTTCTACCACAATGCGGCTGGCACCGCGACATTTGCGATGTCTCAGTTTGCGCGCCGTAGGGTCTATCCGGGGCAGCTCTGAGACATTGAGCCAGGGGTCACGGAACCATACCAGCCCTTCTTCTGCCAACCTTACTTTTATTTCGATTCTTCATTTTCAACTTCTTTCAAACGGACGCATCTTTAGGGACATTTTCTTCTTCTTCTTCACACTTTTTACTACCCCGCCGCCGCCACTTGCGCATTTCTTGAGCTCAGCTCCGGTTTTCACACCATCTATTCGGAAATTCAGAAACGAATAGACCAGGCAGGGCACGGCATCGAGACTCAACTGTTTTTCTTCCTCGACCTTTATATTTTGTGTGTGTGTTGTAATTCATAGGGCCGGTTCCAGGATGGGCGACACTGCCACATGAGAGATGAAGGAGAGAGGTTCGGATAGCTTGCTGTTGCGAGACACGTCGCAGCAACCTCGTCCGCACCGTTTACAACGACCATTGCACGGCGAAGAGAGCCTTTGAGCTTGGAGGAGCGGCACATGTATTATAGACCGGGAACCGGGTGCGTGTATCTCGAATAACGAGACGGCAAAGACGGGGGCTTAGATACGCATCCGCTCCCTAAAAACAACAGAGCAGACTGACACAGATGGGCTGGGATGCCTGGAATTTATATGCATCATTACCATCTAGCTCACACTCAATTTTCAGACTTTTTACTCTGCTTGTGAATGACTTTGTGGTTCTCGTGGCCGTGCTTTCGAAGGATGGAGGACGCGGTACAGGGAGATAGATACGCGCGGCAACGGCGGCAACGGCAGGGGCTTACATCACATCTATGGGTACTGTAAGTTGATTCATTTGTATGCAACTTCCTTATGTAGCCACTCTACTCGGCTCGTTCCTTCCTGTATTACTCCACGGTAGAGACTCGCTCCTTCCTCTATTACTCCACGGTGGTGACTCGCTCTTTCCCCCTCGAGCTCCACGGTGGCGCCTCTTCCATATAGGTCGCGCCTTCCGCGACGATGTTAGGATATCTGGCTATATTTACATCCATCCCACTGCCTTCGTCCGCGCATCTTCCCTTCCCCTCACAGCAGGTTCATCATCCTGCTTGCAGCATTCAAGCTCGCTCCCAATAGTCCAGGTATACAAATAGCAAACGAAAAGGAAAAGAGATCTAGATGGATTAGTATGGTTTGGGTATAAATTGGGTTTTTGTGTCTCTTGATATTAGAGTTGTCGTCAATCGGAGGTTGAGTGAAAGATATTATGTTGTGTAATCGTAGCTCAGTGACTGAGCTGGTTGCGGTGAGAAGGGCTGTTATAAAGGTATAGAGAGAGGGTCGGAGTGGCTGTAAGGTGTGGGTTGTAGATATCGAGGGTTCATGTAATCCACAGAGTAGAGGGTCGGGCACCAGTTTGCTTCATCTCGAAACTAAGGTTGCATCCACCTCGACTGGTTCTCATCACGATCTTCTCCTCCTCTGATGTATCTTAAACTCGGCCCTCGCGACTCTCATGAACAGCGCCTCATCCTTGATCGGCACCCAGCTCGTGAGCACCTTCATTGCGTTATCAAAGTCTGAATCGAGCAGGATTTCCCGTGTGCCATCGATCAGCGCACAGCTACACGCATGCAGCACGTCCAGACCGTGCTGGAATGGCCGCTCAGGTGTTGCTGGCACTGATGGATCCAAGTCACCTAGCAGCATAAAAACGTCCCAGACGCGTAGCTGTGATGCGAAGGGAATGGAGTAATTGAACAGTGTGAGGTACCAGCGTGTTCCGTACGCCGTGGGGCCGATATCCAGTTCGTCCTAGTGAAGTCAGTATTTTCTTTCTCGGAAGATTGACTGGTAACTTACAAGTTGACGGGATACATCATGTCCCCTCATCCAATCCACCTGGAACTCATCCAGGGCAGACATCAGCCCCGCAAATCCATGTGCGTACAGTTTATCAAGTCCTCTCAGCGTCCATAGCCTGACACACATGATAAACGTCTTCTCTTCGTCATAATAGCACAGCAGTGTAGCCGCCAGACTCGCCATTCCTTGCACGTATCCAGTGTCGGGGAAATACAGCGCGAGGCAGTGCAGTACGCGGAATAGCAGGCGTTGCCCGCCACGATACCGCTTCCGGAACATGATATGACTGTTGATCGTGCGCGGGACATCCATGTCTATCTGCACATCGTCGGCGCTGCCTTCACCCACGAGCCGCTGAAACGCCTCGATCAGCGATGCTTCAGTCGGGCTACCTTCCACCTTCTTCGCACTAGCGTTGAGGAAGCAGCGCCAGGCCGTCGCGCGCCACACGTCCGGAATCCCCTTCCATGTCCGGTCAATGAGCTTCGGATGTGCGACGTCAAACTCGAATTCCATACCCTCACCGTCCGGGCCTGAGTTGACAAGTTTGGCCATCCGACGCCATTTCTCTGAGCGCACCCATTCGCGCTTCTTGGTCGCTTCGGCGGCCGTGGTTCTTTCGTCGACTTCAGTGATGTCAGCGAGGCCGTGGGGGAGCGTTAGCATGTCGCCTGCTTCGTCCATCCAACGTCTGTCTTGGTTTCCGGGCAGGCGGTTGGCAAGGGTCCTCAAAGGTCTTGACACACTTCGTTGAGAAGAAGTAGTGTTTTGCGTTCTAAGAGACTTGGCCGCGGTATTTTTGGCTGGTGATTGTAGGCCAAATCCTCGCTGCTTCCTAGGCGTTTGAGATGCAAGCTGGAGAGACGTCGATACGCGTTGCGGTGCTCGGGGTTCGGGCGTTCCGCTTCTCCCCGACGTGTCTGATGTCTTGACGATGAATCCATATCGATCCACGTCCTCGCCGCTGATATCTTCCCAATCCTCAATTCCACCAGCTAGCTCATGTTCACGTCGTAGAACACTGTACCTCTTTGCGCTGGGTGTCCTCGCAGTCTGTGGTCTGGGCCGTAGCTGAACGTTGAAGGTATCGCCGCTCGGTCCGCCGTTCTCTTCGGCCAGTGGCAGGGGATGGTTCATCGGATTACCATCTCTCCAATCTGTTATCACATCCTCCTCGTACATAGACCTGACCTTTAAACTCTCTTTCGCGATCTCCTCCGGTAGCACTGCAAGCAGCGATGGCTCAGGCGCAGTTCTCGGTGGACCCAGTGCAGGTTGCGGTAGCTTTGGTGCGGTCCTCAGCGGTTCCGGCGCAGTCCTCGGTGGCTCCGGCGCAAGCTCTGATGGCTCCAGCATAGACATTGGGGGCTCAGTTTTAGTATTCGATGGCTCAAGCACATTGTTCGATGACTCCGGTGCAGTACTCGGTGGCTCAATTACTGTATTCGATGGCTCAGGTACAGTATTCGGTAGTTCTGGCGTAGTCCTCAGTGGCTCGGGAGCAGCCTTCGGTAGCTCAACCACAGTATTCGATGGTTCCGGTGCAGTCGTCCGTGGCTCAACCGCAGCAGGCACTCTCTCCGAGGCCGGCTTGGAAATCGGCCTCGCATTAACCGCCTTCCTCCCTCCTAGAAGAACGCTGCCTCGAGTCGAAAAGCTGACCTGGTTGATAAAATCAAGCTGCATATCCGGTAAGCTCGTCGTGAGCGGCGTAAATTCCCGCTCGGGGCTCGAGTTTAGTGTTGGCACCTCGCCATTCGAGCTGGGTGTCCTTGGTATGTTGTCGCTGCCTTTGTCCCCGTTCCTGCTCCGTATCCTCCAGCGGCTCCCCGTTGTTCTTGATGATACATCGCTCGGTGCTATGCTTGGTGCTCTCGGCGCATTCCCTTCCCCTTGCGGTTGTGACATCACTCTCAAACCGCCCCCTTCGCTGTTTGTTCCCGGCCTACTCTCTGTCCCGCTGCTAGATATGGTCTGTTGGAGCCCCGAGCCCCTCATGTCGTTCCCCAGGCCCGTAATCGCATTTGGTGCTGCTGTCGTTGCCGCTGTTAGGGGTCTATCCTGCGCCGTCTCTTCATACGGGACCGCCTTCACTTTGCGCCTCGAGAAGGGCGATCGTCCAGATGCTGTAGTCGGGCGGGCTTGCGTGAAGCCAGTGATGTCGGGCGCCATTGCGCATGGCGACTCTCCGATCGTTCAATAGCTGTGTCGAGTCTAGATCCGTCGCTGGTAGTTCGTATGGTACGTCAGAAGAAACGCCGGATTGATTAGATCGAACCCTGAGATTGTGGCGCGATCCCCAGGTTCTACAGCCTTTCAGACACTTGCAGCTTTTCTCTGCAAAGAATGAACGAAACTGTGTTCTGTGAAGGGGAGTATATATCTCGTAAAGACGAACATGAAGATCCAAATCTCAATTGACAGAGTGGCACGCAAGGGGGGATTTGCGTGGTACTCGATCTCTCTTTTCTGTAGAGTACGGAATACGAAATACGGGTGCTGAGACCACTAAGAGACCCTAGCGATAAGGGAAAGGGAGGAGGCGGGGACGCCACATTTGAAGGGCCCAAGCTCTCATGTGGCGCACCACAGCTTCAGCCTCGCCCCATGCATCCACCCGCTATTCAAGCTTTCAAGCTTTCAAGCTGTCAATCGGAACAACAGCGCTTGAATACACGAGTATAGAAAACAGAGCTGCAAAAACACAAATATGAAGGCATAACCCCCAAAGACAACTATTCACGCCTCAGTTCACCCAATGCCTCCCACCGACCTCAACAAAACCCGCACTCGCACCCTCCCGAACTCCACGCAAAACGGCCTCTTCGCCTCCGTCCCCCTCTCTCCGCAAACGCCCATAATCCGGCTCTCAAACCCCCTCCTCGCCCTCCTCCAAAACTCGGCCCTCGAAACACACTGCTCGAACTGCCTTTTCCCCGCCCCGCTGCTCCTCCCATGCCGTCTCTGCGACGCGGCGCGCTTCTGCGAGGGATGCAAGGAGGCGCACATCGTGTCGCGGCGGCGGGGAATGGCAGGGCGTCATGACGCAGAGTGTGCTACATTTAGGAGGGTGACTCAGGAGCGCGGAGAGGGGGAGAGGTTGCCAACACCTGTGAGGGGGGCGGCGCATGTGCTGGCGCGCTTTGCGGAGGGTGTCCGGGAGCGGGTGAGAGGGATGGTGGGGTGGAGGGATACACAATTAGGTGGTGGAAAGGGGGTTGAGCTGCAGGCGAAGGCAGTGGTTCATTATTCGGGGATGGAGATGAGTAGGGGAAGATTGGAGGACGCTCTACAACTACTTTGCGTGGTGAGTTTGCTTAGTCGTCCGGTCGAAGCGGGCTGGAGTGTGGGTGACTAACAAGAGGGCAGATGAATGTGAATTCCTTCCGCATCACGGATGCGAACGGCGACGAAATCGGGATCGGCTTTGATCCGCTGCTCGGTATGGCAAACCACAGTTGTGCGCCGAATGCGTCTCTCGAGTTCGATGGGCGGTGCGCGGTTCTCACTGCACTGGCGCATATCGAGGAGGGCGAGGAGATCACCATCTCATACATTGGTCAGTCCTGCCTCGCACGTCTCCAACTTCCTTCACGCAGACAAGGCTCCCATCATCTATAAAACCGAAACTAATAACCCACATAGACACAACCCAGCCCCGCGCCGCCCGGCAAGCATTACTCCAAGAACACTACTATTTCACCTGCGCCTGCCCCGCCTGCACCACTTCTTCCACCCCGCCCGTCGCTGTTAAACCCGGGAGTTGAAAGGAATACGAAGGGAAAAGAAAACTCTGATACTTATACGAGATCGGCAATGCACAAAACGAAGCGTTCCTACCTGTGCGTCGAATACGAGGCCGGCCCGGACCGCAATAGGGTCCCCTTGCGCTCCCCACGGACAAACGTTAGACTACACCCCGCATTGAACAACACTCGTCGAAACTCTAATATATATATATATAATGAGGACGAGCACTGGACAGACATAAGATTGGGTGGCTCGCATTGACAGCCAACAGTCGGGATACAAGACGCAGAGCTACACAAAAACTTTGTATTCCCTCTCCCAAATTAAAGATCCCACTCCCGCTGTGAATAAATCAGAGCCTACATATACTGCCATGCATCGCGACACAAAACTATATCCACGAAATAAAAATCATCCCTTCAGATCCCATTAAATCATCCTCCACCCCCCGCCATGAAATGTAGCATCCTCCTCTTCCTCCCCCTACCGAACTTTTGGTATCAAGGTATCAATCGTCCACACTCTACAACATAAGCATAGCAGCACCGACGAAGCCGACCAGGCCAGCACCGACCTTGGCACCACCAGTCGCGGCAGCACCCGCGCTGGAGGAGGTCTCGGGGGCGCCGGAGGTGGTGGTTGGGGCTGACGTGGTGGTGGTGGCGGGCTCGGTGGAGCTCTCCTCAGTGGTGGAGCTCGCGTCAGTGGTGGTGGCCTCGGTGGCGGTGGTCTCCTCAGTGGTGGTGGATGGCTCCTCAGTGGTGGAGGTGGTTGGCTCCTCGGTGGAGGTTGGCTCCTCGGTGGTGGAAGCGGCGGTGGTTGGCTCGGAGGTCTCGGTCGCGGTGACGTCGGAGTCGATGGCGAATGGGACAGTGTA